>CM035174.1:104925224-105056739 GCA_020205615.1 Panax quinquefolius | reverse complement strand
AATAGGTATCCTACCTCGTGATTGATGACTTTGTTTCGACTACAAGTAGTGGGCACAATTCTTTTCAAAAATCGATTCGCTCGATATCATCACCAAGATTAACGAGGATATTCCAAAGACCGAACTTCGGTAAGACGGCATTATGAATTCTTAGTCATGTCTTTCGGACTAACTAATGCTCCTGCGGCTTTTCATGGATACGATGAACCGAGTATTCAAGGAATATTCGATCATTAGTTGTTTTTATAATTGACATCCTCATATATTCCAAAAGTGAAGATCATGAGCGCAATTCAGCGGTACTCAAAACCCGTGAAAACCAACTATATGCCAAATTGAAGAAATGTGAGTTCGCTTGAGTGAGGAAGTAGCATTCCTTGGGCACGTGGTGTCAAAATACGAGTATCCGTTGATCCGTGAAGATTGAAGCAATACAAAGTTAGGCCTGACTAGTAACTTCAATAATTCATAATAAATAGCCCTTTTATCAAAAAAATTCGAATCTCATGAATTTTTATAGAAATTTAATTTTCTACAACTTTACATAAGAAAGTTTTTCCAAATTTCAAAATGTAAATGACCAAATCCACATACTGATTTATTTTACGTGCTATAATCAAATTAGCCAAGAAATGGGGTCCGACACACAAAACATGTGTTAATCATTTAATGCAACAAAAATACTCTTCCTCCTCATATACTCATATATCCCACATTCATTATAAAATATCATCATTATTATATTATAATAATATAATAAAATATTATTTTATCGTAAAAGATAAAATATCGATTTTCAACAATTGTCACTTTAAAAATTTTCTCCATCTATATCCACATAAAATGAATATTTTCTCATTATATAAATTAATAATTAATTATTCACAAATAATATTACAGTAATCACAATAATGACAAGCGGTTCAGAAGAGGGGCTTTCCAATAAGAATTTCTCCTTAGCGAATTAGGTGACCAAACCTCTCCTTAGATGTAACTTTCTAGACATTGCCAATAATGCTATCTAATAATATTATTCAAATAATATGAATTATTGATTTGATAATGGAAAATATGCAAATGACAATTATTAAAATAACAATAATATAAAATATCAACGCAGAATTATCGAATCAAAATAAAAATATCAATAAAGAATTATCGTAACAATTATTGAGTAGTGCCATCTTACGTAAGAATCAATAATTCAAAAATATGCAATACTGCGCCATCGCAACAACGCGTGACATTTTACTTTACCCAGGGTATTCCAATGATGTTAACAGAACCACTACGCCGTTATTCATAAAAACTTTAATTTATCTTTTTCTTCATCCGGCTTATTCTATTATGGGCCCACAATGCAATTGCGAATATTCCCTACGTAAAGAATATTCCACGACCAAACGAATATTTCCCGACAACAATGAGTATTTTATAACCACTTGCTTATTTTGAAAAAAATTCATATATCACCCTTAACTTTAACCTTTTATCAATTTAACCATTTACTGAATAATAATTATAAGAAAAATTGAATACTTTTATTTCATAAAATTCGGGTCTCACATGTATTTCAAACAAAATTAAAAAACGAACATTTTTAAAACAGTTTTAATTTTATCTCCTCTCACTTGTAATCGGGTTTGAAAACAAAATCAAAGATGATGGTCTATTCATGTCTCTGTTGAAAACCAATATACATCACTTAACACCGTGTCAAATTGTAGTTATCTCAAAGATAATTCCTTCAGTACATAAGCTTTAAAGCAAACTCATCAAGAAGGCTCACCAAACCTCCCAAAATCGCCAAAGCACCATTCGTAATGCCACTTTCGACTCAAAAGTTATAAATATATAAATAACTCAATGACCGACATGAACTTAAAAGATTACCAAGAGAGATCAAACAAAATATATAATTAATGCAGAGAGAAGAAGGAAAAAAATCTGATATAATGATTCACATATTTCAAATCTCGCAGAGGTAAAAAGATTCTATAATCAATTAATAAAAGGGATCAAACTATATATATTTGTTCTGTGAAGTAAGATTATGCTTACTACAAAAGTTTTACTGCAAAATGTGTGAGGAAGCTTGAATCAAGCTAAATACACATTGACAAAACCACATTGTTATCATCAATAACCACATTGCTATTATCAATATCATCAATTAATAGATAACAATTAAATTACAAAGGATAATATCATACCATTATGCTATTAACATTATTCAAAATATTTATGTGGTATTATAAAGTAGTGATTTTAGGAGATACTATTTAAGAAACGAAAATCGAGATACATAATTAAATCTAAGATTGTCAATATCAAGAAAAAGGTTATAAATCTAAGAGATCACCTAAAGGAATTTCTTGCTTGGTGTACTCGCCATCTAAGATTCATGAGTGGACAATTAAAGGATTTTATTGCAAAACATTATTCAAATTTTGTGAGAGAATAATTCACCAAGTTTTTTAAAATTAAACTTAAATTTTTTTATTTGTTTTAAAATTAAATATCATCGATGCCAGTCCTGTAGTCTTAATTCCTATCTCTATCGCTTGTAAATTATACAAAATAAGTCTTTGTGTTCAATAATATCGTACTCGGCATTTCATGCATTTATCTTCTACTCAACACGCTACCTACCAGGCCGCTTCAGGATGGTATATCGTAATAAGCGCCGAAACGAATGTCAACTCGAAAATCTTCTCGCATTCCTTTGCTCCATACTAATTCTTTGTATCTTTCTAAGTCGTATTTGTTAATTCGGAGTAGCGATTCGAGAAAGTCCTTCCACCTAATCTCCGATAGAACCAATTAAGCTTCAAAGCCGATATTTCGACATCGATTTAAGCCGCTTCTCATACGATTCATATCCCAATTCGATTGCACGTCACAATGGCACCTATCGCTTACCACTACACAAATATAGAGTTCTCACGGAGAGTTCTCAACTTCTATCTATCGCCCATTTTAATCCATGACGAGTAGGAAGCCACTGACAGTAGCCCATAGTACCGCTTTTACTGTCAAGATGCCTCGTGTTCATAACGCTTTTATATATTCATGTTACGAATATATAAAAAGACTGAACTAATATTATCGAAAGTTAACCGATTTGGGGCCACGAAGATTTTAATCGGATAAGAGGTTCCTGTCAATTTTGATACATGAACAGAGTTCGATACTTCCAAGGCAATTTCAAGTCAAAAATTCGTACATGGAGGAATTCCATTTATTGCCGAGGAAACGACCTCGAGATTAGAATCAAATGTAAATATCATTCAAGGTATCCTGTACCTCTTCGGCATACCAAGTAATGCATCTCTAATTTCGACGGGCAAAATTTCATAAGAAGGGAGATCAGGAAGATCCCAACTTTTATGAATAAACGTAATGATTTTCTATATGATATCATTTTCAATATTATGGAATAAATTTGATATAATGTTATAATTGTAGGGTCAATCAATTATAAAGTTGCTTGCGTAAAGTAACGCAAGTTGTTACTATCAACATTCATCGGGCTCGGGGAATATTCGCTTTTAATCAGGAATATTCAGACGACATGGTGCCAATCTTGGTGGACTTAGTTAATCGAGTTACTGAATTGAGAAATCACGATCAAAAATATTTTTTGGCGAAATAACGATAAGTTTTGGACCGTTAACTGCCGAAACACCAGTGTTAGCACAGAATACGTTGGTTGCATAGTAACACACTATGTATTGATCCTATTGATGCCTTACGTAGAGAAGTCACTCACTTTGTTCTAATTATTATCAAGTCAAGTTATCGTTGATAGTATCTCACATTAATCGATCCAATTAGTATCGAGTATTTATAATCGCAGATTTACCAAGTTATTAATACTTATTATTTGCATATAATTAACGATCGCTCAGGCTTCGCCAACGGTGGCGCTTGTCAGATTTAATCAAGGCTACCACATAAGGAGAAACTCATCGAAAGCCCTCTGTCGGATATCGAATTTCGTCTCGTATCCGCCGTGCCACCTTACATCCCACCGGATTGATTTCGCTTACAAGACAAAATCAGCTACAAATAATCATTTTCCGTATAACTAAACATACTGAAAAGCCGTGGAAGTACGCATCTTTTATATAAAATGTATTCCTTCCATCAGAGTATCTAATTCTAGGTCGTTTTCTATATTATATTTTATTACAGGCCGGTCATTGTGCCACGCCTTTCAGAGCTATACGCATGTTGCTTCAGATCGTAAAAATGTTCCACATAATTATAATTCTATTATTCAATATTATTACCATCAAGTGGTTAAGATTTTGTTTAATGATTTCCTCCACGATGGTTAAGTAAATCAACTCTAATCGCTCTTCATTGACCAGATGACTACGATCATATTCCCGCCTATAAATACTCAGTCATCTCGCTTCCACATTTTAATACTAATTCAATTCATAACATCTGAGATATAATGTAGAGAAAATTATGGCGGTAAATCAAGATAGAGTTAATAAGAGTTTTGCACTTCGATTACTACTTCGACATCCAAAGCCTCATTTTCTACCAAATGGTATTAAACGTCAGATAACTCCGCGTATACTTCGCCGTATTCACGGGATAGAACTACGTTAATTCCATTCCGCTTATTATTCTCTACTTGGTCATACTCACATACGCTGGGGTGCAATTACCATCTAATCAGCTTCAAATTTTCCTCTAATTCCATTCGTCGATTATACCGTCGGCTACGAATACGACTCAAGATAGAAGGCTTCACCACCCTATATATAAGGCGGCGATACGGAACTTCTGCTATACTAAAGTATATCTTCTTCATCATTATTCTCACGGCCATTCCTCGTAACGTTTTGCTACTTGACTCGGTTCGCCTTCCCCTGTGGTATTAATATTGTGGTCCCAACATCCTTTGAACCTCTTGGTCAGGATAAAACCGCACGCTAAGTTCATCATTTCCACTCGTATGAATGTACAAGATTCGTCTCGTCTTACACCGATTAAATAATCGCTTTATTATTCTAAACATCGATCATTCCGCCACATAATTTCAGCGGTTGCCATGTCAGGATTATTTCCTTCCTGCTGTGAATGCTCTTGCTGGTAATCACAAGGTTTGATACTGCTACGCACTCATGATTTTGCTCTCACCGCCATTCTTTATTAAAATCGCTTGAATAAAATCCTCGATTTCTATACTCCAAATTAATATAGTAGAATATCCTCGATAATACGACCGTCATCAACAAATAATCTAGTAGACACGGAGTCAAGGATTCTAACTCGATCATCCTCCTAATTTTACCTCCGGCCAAAACACCATATTCACGACAAGCTCGATATTCAACTACTGACGCTTCGGATAAAATAGGTATACTGAACTTGTTCGAATTGCCAAATATACGGGTACGTAGCTAAACTACAACTTCATCACATAAATTGTTATAAGTAAAATACGCCATAACACATACTGTGAGTTTAAATACGACATATTATCTTTCTGCATAATATCCATAATTTCAACAAAGTCCTCATTATAATTATTCACATCACTATTTTGCTGTGAATAGGAGGACCGCTTAAAACATCTTTCTGTAACCATCATTCCATACCTGACTCGATACTCGCCATGCTCTCTCCTCCGGGAGAAGTTAAAAATGGAAATAAAAGGAAAAGCGGTGAGCTCAACTAGCCCAAGAAAGAATATTACGATTTTCAGACAATATACAACCAAATTATCATTAGTCTTCAACAGAAAAAACTGGAGAGACCAAGGTCACACGCATAAAAGTTTTAGTATCAATAACCGCAGTTGAAAATAATAATTCATTGTAAGAAAGGTTACGAGAATCAAATCTACTATCATCTATGAATTTAAAAATCCATCACCAATATTTTATCACCGTAACATCAATCAATATACATCTGCATCATATATTATCCTATACTACGTGCCAAGGATATTCATTTGTATGTTCATCTCAAATCGCTCTATCTTCGTACGTATCTAAATAAACCTAGCTTACCGAAAACGCACCGTGACTACAAAGCCAAAGATATTTAGTAAGTGATCATCATTTACGATCTAGGATGATGAAAAATATTTTAATGGAACGTGATCCAAAGATCCAAAGGAGATGTAAGGATAACATTATTTCATATTCGTTAGTCCAAGAATTTCAATAATAATTTCATGGAGTAACCAAGTTTCGTGAAAATGATGAATAATCAAAGATTATACATACTGATATTCGGACGATTAATGAAAATTAATTTTTCCTTTTAATAGTGTCGATTCGATGAATAAAGGTCAAGATATCGTTGAATAAGGTCGTGATAATAAATAAGTAAACCTACGACAAAAGGTTCCAAATTTGATTAAAAAGTTTAGATCATTACTTCCAGATAACGAGAGCATTGAAAGAAATAATAATATGTAAGAAAATAAGATCCCCACCTCAAAGCATTAAAGATTTTTAGCTCAAGTGATCGAATGAAACTTGGAATTTAACAAAGAACTGGTTAAAACACAAGAAGATTACCAGATTCGCACCAATTATCGATTCTTACGTAAGAAGGCACTACTCAATAATGGTTACAAAGAATTATCGCTCAAAGATTTTATCGATTTAATAATTGTCATATTGATATTTTATATCGTTGTTTCAATAATCACATTACACAAGATTTTTCATTATCAAGCAATAATTCATATTATCCTAATAATATTATTAGATAACATTATTGGCAATGTCTAGAAAGTTCGTCTCAAGGAGAGGTTTGGTCACCTAATCAGGCTGCCAAGAAGGAGAAATTTTATCGAAAGCCCCTCTCCCTGAACCTACCTCTGTCACAATATCAGGATTCTGTAATATTATTTTGTGAATAATTAATTATTGATTCATATGATGAGAAAATATTGATTTTATGTGGATATGATGGAGAAAAATTTTAATGTGACAATTGTTGAAAATTGAAATTTTATCTTTTTCCGATAAAATAATTATTTAAATATATTATTATATTTTAATAATATAATAATGGTGATATTTTTTAAACGAATGTGGATATATGAGTATACGAGGAGGAAGAGTATTTTTGTTGCAATAAATGTTTAAAACATGTTAAACATGTCATGGACCCCATTTATCGACCAAATTTGATTATAAACAGAAATCGCCTGCTTGTGGATTTTACCAATTTCTATTTGGAATTTGGAAAACTTTCTTTCCGTAAAGTTGTAGAGAATTGAATTTCCTATAAAAATCGCGTGAGATTCTGAATTTTCCGATAAAAGGGCTATTTATTATGAATTATCAAGTTCAAGTTCAAATAATCGATTTTTGGAAGTTTAAAATATTTAAAATCAAAAAACGTTTTTTCATTACTTTTTCTACAATGTGGGTGTTTGATGGCTGAATTCAGATTGAAGGGCATGAGGAAATTTTATAATATATTAATATTATATTAAATTTTTTCGTTTGGTGTTCTAAAGATTTTCCTATAAATAGGTGCTTAGGTTAGAATTGAAAATCACACCGTAAATCAAGTTTTCTCTCTATATTATCGAAATTTATTCTTGTGAGTATTTTGAGTATACTTTGAGTATTGCTATACTGGTAAGTTCAAGTCATAGACTATATCCTAGTGTTTCAAATTTGTAAGACTAATCTTTCGAGGTGTAAGTGGATATTATTTTTTTTCGTGATGATATTATTTCTTCAATATCATTATTGAAATATCGATTCAAGTTTTATCAAATTTGAACTTTTTTTGGTATTCATGAGTTACTATTCACGATAGTTACTATTCACGATACTATTATTATTCAGTACTATTAATACCAAGACTATTCATGGTGTTCTGAGTTACTAAAAATGAAAATTTTTCACGATAATCAAGACTTTTCCTAAAAATAAAATATCTTTTTCGGATACTAGATTTGATTCAGATCCATGTTTTGATCATTCTCAATTTTACACCACTATGATTATTTTTGAGGTATTTTTGGACATGGATAAAACAAAGTACTAATCCTTAATCCTTAATCCTCGCCATTTTGTTTCAATCGATTCGCTTTTAAAAATATTTTCATCATCCTCGCCTTAAATGATGATATTATTGAATATCTTCGCCCAGAAAGCAAAAGATGAATGATTTCACGAAGAATATCTTCGCCCAGTAGCAAAGAAAGATGAACAGTGTTTAATTAATACTTAATTAATCGATGAATATATTTTCGCCTCAGAGCAAAAGATGAATATTTGATTCCAGATATATATCGATTGATGTTACAGGATAAAAGATAGACGATGAACTTTTAAATTCATACATGTAAGATAGTAGTTTGCATTCTCTACTTAACTCTTCTAATGAATTATTATTTCACCGCTAATATAATATTGATTTAAAATTTGTTGTCTATCAGATTCTATTAGATTTTTCCTCGTCAAGACTAACGATAATTTGTCAGATATTATCTTAGTCATAATATTCTTTATCGGGCTACTGAGCTCACCCTTTCCTTTTTGTTCCATTTTTCTTCTCGTGAGGCGGTAGAATATACGCAGTACTAGCTCGGGGTATGGAATGAAGGTTTTAGAGAGATTGCTTAGTAGTCCTCACCATTTTGTAAAATAATGTATCAATAAATGTGATGAGGATTTATTTGAGTATAGATATTGTCTGTAAGATAATATTTGTATTCAAACTCACAGCTTTTATGTCAGTAATAATAAAGTTCAGAGTTGTTTTGCATCACGTATCGACAACCCGTAATGGGTGATGTATACCTATTTTTGGGGCGCCACACTTGGTATCGTAGTTTAGGATACGATCTCCCATGAGATCGGGAATGTAATCAGAGAGGGAGAGACGAAAATCCTTCGCTAAAGGTGTCCTACCTAAGCTTATTTTTTAGTCGGGTCAAGATATAAGGATATTATGTGATATATTGATTTCTTAATTAACCTTTGCTTACGATTTAAGATTTGAGAATGTCGACCGAGAATATTAACAATGGAAATGAGACCGTGGAGACGCTCAGACTCACCAACGAGGAGAACGTAACAGTCGGGCAATGTTCCTCCCGCGAACAACACCAACGAAAGGTATGATGAACGAGGGATGTTTAGAAGTTTTTTGCAGCTCATGCAAAATCGCACGAGGAGACTCGTGTTCAAAATACGTGAGGAAATGATAAGAATTACACGTTGTCACAACCAAGTTAGCTCAAAGAGTCGGGACCACTGTAATTTAAGGGAAAGCCGATCCGATCACAATGAAACACGGGTCAAGCAAATTACCAAGATATTCGATGTCTGGGACGCATTTTGAGAATGAAGGTTCCATTCGCCACCTTTATGTTCCGTATGAAAGGCGTATCATCGGTGGGAGTCTCAGGAAGCGCACTCCATCCAAAACAAGACTCAAGATGTCTGGGAGACGCTTTCAGAACTATTTAATGACAAATACTTTCCCGAAAGTGTTCACATACAAGGAAGTGGAGTTTATTCGATCGAACAAAAACAATACGACGGTGTCTCAAAGACGAGGCAAAGTTTGCAGAGTTATCTGTGTTCAGACCTCATTCGTGGAGAATGAGGAACGATGACGCGGATGTTTCTTAGAGGTTTGAAACCCAAGATACGCCAAGATCTCATTTCTCATAAATTTTCTCTATTCAGATGTTGTAAATGTGGCTCAATTATTAGAATGAGATAACGAGTATGTTCAACCGAGGGACCATAACCAGATCGCACTAGTAGATAAGAACAATGTAATAATGATGATAACCATGAGAAAGAAACAGATTTGGACAAAAATGGTAACCCACCGGTGGTAATCATGGCCATGAAAATAAGAAGCGAAATGAGGAGATTTTAAAAAGAGGAGATTTAACAACTAATTATGTGAAGACGCATAGGTTTAAGAAGAATCGGTTCTAAGTGGAGGAGAACGACCACCCATTATATGCTATAAATGCGAAAAGAGGGACATATCACCAAACCGCCCACAACAGCTCAAGGTATGCTATAATTCAGGAAAGGAAGGACATATCGCCGAGATCAGACAAGAATAAACCTAGTTCAATGGGGACGGTGACTCAAAAGATCGTCCCGTAAAAGTCAAAGTCAACGATTCCGGAAGAGCGCTTGTCGCGATCGGTCAAAATGCGAGGAACCCAAACGAGGTGATCACTTGTAAGCTATTTATAAATTTCACAAGTTTATACCTTACTGATACCGGCATACCCATTCATTTATCTCTCCCGCATGTGCTCAACGCTTAAACTCGACCGAGAAATTAGACTTTGACCTATCTCTGTGGAAACTCCGTTAGAGAAACTTTCATCACATCCATCGCTTATAAATCTTGTTTGATTCAAGTCAGCACCATCACCTTACCGCTGAATTTTATCTCTTTAAAGATACTTGCTTTTGATGTGATTTGTGGATTGATCGTTAACTACTCATCACGCCAAAATCGATTGTTTTCGTAAGTGTCATAGTTTTCATATTCCTAACCAACCCGTTGTATTTAATTCAAGCAACTAAACCATTAAAATCAATCACCGCCATATCTAATCATAAAGCTATTCGCTTATTGAAAAACTGGATGTCAAGCTTTCTTAGCCCATGTTATGGATTTGAATAAAGACACGCCAAATTTGAATAATATTCCCGCTGTTATCGACTTTTCCCGACGATTTCAAGAACTTCCTGGCCTACCCCGTAACGTGAAGTTGAATTTTTATCGATTCAACCGCACAAAGCCCATTTCTAAAACCCCATATCGAATGGCTCCTATTGAACTTCAGAGTTAAAGGTCCAACTACGTGAATTGTTGGACATCTGCTTCATTCGGCCCAAGACATCTCCTCGGGGTGCCCTGCTTTATTTCAAAAAGAAGAAGAGACGGAGTATGCGATTCAGATCGACTATCTGAATCGAAACCATGTCACCATCAAGAATAGGTATCCTCCACCTCAGACGATGACTTGTTCGACCAAATGTAGGGGCACAATTTTTCAAAAATCGATCTTCGCTCGATATCATCACCAAGATTAGAATCGAGGATATTCCAAAGACCGCCGTAACCCCAGACGGCATTATGAATTCTAACCATGTCTTTCTTGATCGACTAATGCTCCTCATGGCTTTCACGGATATGATGAACCGAGTATTCAAGGAATATTTGATCGCTTTGTTGTTGTTTTTATTGATGACATCCTCATATATTCCAAAAGTCGGAAGATCATGAGCACCATTGAAGTCGGTACTCCAAAGGCTTCGTGAAAACAAACTATATGCCAAATTGAAGAAATGCGAAGTTCGCTCGAGGAAGTAGTATTTTGGGCACGCGGTGTCAAAACACGGAGTATCCGCTGATCCTGCCAAGATCAAGCAATACAAAGTTGGGAGCAACCAAGTTTCATGATCAAGACGTAGCTTTTTTGGGCTTAGCCGGTTATTATCTGAGATTCGTGGAAGGGTTTTCTAATCGCTACTCCATTAACTCGCCTAACTCTAAGGATACAAAATTGCTTCGAGCTTAAGAACGCGAGAAGAGTTTCAAGAGCTTAAGAGGAGACTTATTTTAAGACTGTTCTAACAATACCATCCGGTTCTTGATGGATTTGTTATCTATGCCGATGCTTCGTGCAAAGGGTTAGGATGTGTTCTCACGCAACGGGAAAGTCATAGCCTATGCCTCATGATAACTTAAAGAGTATGAGAGGAATTATCCTACCATGATCTAGAGTGGCGCAAGCAATGCTGCCGCTTAAAGATACGGAGGCACTATCTATATGGGAGAAAGTGGAGATATATTCGCACCATAAAAGCCTTAAATATTTCTTCACTAAAAGAACTCAACACGCGCACAATGACGCTGGCTCGAGCTATCAAAGACTACGACCACACTATTCAATACCATCCCCGAAAAGCGAACGGTAGCCGACGCTGCCGAGGTAAGATCATATGCGGAACGAGTGCGATGATGTCAAGTATACGACAGAGCCAACTTTAATAGAAAAGTTAAGGTCGCTTCAAGCCACCAATCGTGAAATGATGCGCATGGAAGAAGAAAGTACAAGAAGGAGCTATTCCTAAGTTTAGAATCGATGAAGAAGGAATACTGAGTCCACTCTAGACTTTCAGGTTCCTAACGACTCGACTAAGTACAAGATTATGATGGAGGCACACAATACACCATTTGCAATCCATCCTCGAAGTACTAAATGTATCGTGATCTTCGACATACATTTTGGTGTGGAACAATACGAAGAGAGAGATTGCAAAGTTTATCTCAATGTGTTTAACTTGTCAACGGTAAAGCGCGAGCATCTAGTACCTAAGGGTCCGTCAGAACCACTTGAGATTCCAAATGGAAGTGGGAACACATTACCATGGATTTTTACTACGGGTCTTCCTACGGCTTTCTCAAGGCATCAATGCTATTTGGGTTATCATTGATAGATTAACCAAGTCCGCTTCATTTCTTGCCGACACGGAGACTTATTCCTCGAACGCCTTGCAGAGTATGACGTGAATGAGATTGTGAGGTTGTACGGCACGCCCAGATCCATAGTTTCGGATCGCGACCCAAGATTCACTTCAAGATTTCGGGGTTAGCTTTGCAAAAAGCTACGGGCACGGATTTACGATTCTGGGCTTCAAGATACCATCCTCAAACGGACGGACAATCGTAAAGGACTATTCAAACTCTTCAAGATTTATTAAGACTCGGTCCTGACTTCAAGGGCGCTTGGGATAAGTATTTACCATCAGGAATTCTCCTACAACAACAGCTTATCGTGCAAGTATAGTGTGGCTCCATTCAAGCATTATATGGACGAAAGTGTCGCTTCCAAGATGTTGGGACGAGGGTGAAGAACATTGTTGGGACCCGAAGTCAGTACGTACGACTCACTAAAAGATCCAAATGATTCGACAACGATACAAACCAAGACAAGATCGATAAAAAGAGTTATGGATCTTCATCGAAAGGACGGAATTTAGTATAGGGATCGCGATTGTCATGAAGTCGCTTCCACGGAAGCGGAGTTACAAGATTTGGGAAGAGAGGAAAGCTCAATCCACGCATTTATCGGGTCCATTTCAAATTTCGACCGAGTAGGAAATGTAGCCTATAGACTCGCTAATTATCTCCGAGTATGTCTCGTGTTCATAATGTGTTTCACATATCCCATTTCAGAATACGTGAAAGACCCAACCACGCTATAGAAAGTTAGAACCTCGACGAGATATATTCAAGACTTAACGTACGAGGAGGTAACCGCCAAGATTTTGATAGAAGGAGCATGCCCCACGCCAAGAAAGGTCATACCACAAGTTAAAGTTTTCATGGAGGAATCATGCTATATAGAGAAATGACCGAAATCGAAACTAAATGAAAGCGTAGGTATCCTCACCTTTTCAAACACTGTACGACGCCAATTTCGAGGACTAAATTTCATAAGGAGGGGAGGTCAGAAGACCTCAACTTATTATTAATGAAATTTAATTTTCTATTTATTATTTTGAAATAAGTAAGGGTTGATTTGATTAATGTGGATAGTTAGGGTAAAATACGCAAATATTTCAAAATAAGCAAGTGGTTATAAAATATTCATTGTTGTTTTGGGAATATTCGTTGGTCGTGGAATATTCAGATCGTTTGTGAATATTCGACGACGCAAGCAGCCCATGTGTGGGCCCCATAACTAAAAAGTTTATCGATGAAGAAAACGACAAATATAAGTTGTTTTAAAATAAATAACAGAAGTTCATACTGCTAATCATCGTTAAAATACTCCTATGGTTAAAACACAAGAAGATACCCAGATCGCACCAATTATCGATTCTTACGTAAGAAGGCACTACTCAATAATGGTTACAGAATTATCGCTCAAGATTTTATCGAGTTAATAATTGCCGCATTGATATTTTATATTGTCGTTGTTTCAATAATTGTCATTACACAAGATTTTTCATTATCGGGCAATAATTCATATTATCCCAATAATATTATTAGATAACATTATTGGCAATGTCTAGAAAGTTCGCTCAAGGAGAGGTTTGGTCACCTAATCATGCGCCAAGAAGAAGAGAAATTTTATCGAAAGCCCCTCTTCCCTGAACCGCCCGGGTCACAATATCAGGATTCTGTAATATTATTTGTGAATAATTAATTATTGATTCATATGATGAGGAAAATATTGATTTTATGTGGATATGATGGAGAAAAATTTTAATGTGACAATTGTTGAAAATTGAAATTTTATCTTTTTCTCGATAAAATAATTTATTTAAATATATTATTATATTTTAATAATATAATAATGGTGATATTTTTACAACGTAATGTGGGATATATGAGTATACGAGGAGGAAGAGTATTTTTGTTGCAATAAATGTTTAAAACATGTTAAACATGTTCATGGACCCCATTTATCGATCGAAATTTGATTATACCGTGAAATCGCCTCCGCTCAGGATTTTGGCCAATTTCGCTTGGAATTTGGAAAACTTTCTTCGCAAAGTTGTAGAGAATTGAATTTCCTATAAAAGTCTCGTGAGATTCAATTTTTGATATAAAAGGGCTATTTATTATGAATTATTGAAGTTCAAGTTCAAATAATCGATTTTTGAAGTTTAAATTATTTTAAATTAGAAAAAACGTTTTTTCATTATGGTTTTTTAGAATGTGGCATGTGTTTGATGAGCTGAAATCAGATTCTAAGGTTATGTAGGAAATTTATATATATATATTAATATTTTATTAAATTTTCGCTTTTGGTGTTCTAAGATTTTCCTATAAATAGGTGCTTAGGTTAGAATTGAAAATCACACCGTAAATCAAGTTTTCTCTCTATATTATCGAGTTTATTCTTGTGAGTATTTTGAGTATACTTTGAGTATTGCTATACACGGCAAGTTCAAGTCATAACCTATATCCTGTTTCAACCTAAGATCGATCTTTCGAGGTAAGTGGATATTATTTTTTCAGAATGATATTATTTCTTCAATATCATTATGCCGAAATATTGATCCAAGTTTTTATCAAATTTGGAACTTTTGGTGTTCTGAGTTACTATTCACGATACTATTCACGAAGTTACACGAAGACTATTCACGATAATCAGACTATTTATCTGCTCTGAAGACTATTCACGATAAAAATAAAAAAATTTTCTTTGTTCAAAATATCTATTCTGGATACTAGCTTTGATCAGATCCATGTTTTGATCATTCTCGAATTTTACACCACTATGATTATTTTTGAGGTATTTTGAACATGGATAAAACAAAGTACTAATCCTTAATCCTTAATCCTCGCTATTTTGTTTCATCGATTCGCTTTTAAAAATATTTTCATCATCCTCACCTTAAATGATGATATTATTGAATATCTTCGCCTCAGAAGTAAAGATGAATGATTTCAAGAATATCTTTGGCCCAGAAAGCAAAAGATGAAATGTGTGTTGTATTTAATAATAACTAATCGATGAATATCTTCGCCTCAGAAGTAAAAGATGAATATTTGATTCCGTATATATATCGATTGATGTTACAGGATAAAAGATAGACGATGAACTTTTAAATTCATACATGTAAGATAGTAGTTTACTGATTCTTCTAACTTAACTCTTCTAAAATTGAATTATTATTTTTTCAAGACTAACCATAATCAGATTGATTTCAAAATTTATCGCCTATAGATATTCCTATTAGATTTTTCTCCGTCAAGACTAATCATAATTTGTCAGATATTATCTTAGTACATAATATTCTTCATCGGGCTAGTGAGCTCGACCAAAATGAGTCCTTTCCTATTTTTGTTCCATTTTTCCTCAAGACTCCGCTCCTCGACTCAGTCTCCAATATGTTCAATCATTTCAAGAGAAAAAGGAAAGAAAGGTGAGCTCAACTCAGCCTAAGAAGAAATATTACGACTCAAGATAATGCGTAATAAATTATCATTAGTTTTCAAATAAATGTTAAACCGATAAAATACAATAGAAATCGCTTAACTGCAATGAATACGTAATCCATTAAAAGAGTCAAGTAGAAAATAAAGTCTACTATCTTTAGGTTTTAAAAGGTTTTCATCAATTTTTATCACTAATACTCGCTTTAATGAATAAACCACATCATCTAATCACCCCCGCACTACTACCAAGGATTTTCATCAAATTATCAACGGTCAAGACTATACCGAATCATTAATGGTCATAATCATACCAAAAACTATCCATCAACGCATTACATGTGCCATCGAGGACTTTTATCACATCATTTATAATAAAGCCATGATTATACCGAATGATCCTCGGTCATAATCATACTAAGTTCATCTATGCCTAAAGCCATTTAAAACATAATATAACATGAGGATGATGACAATGATATAATAATTCAATAAAACAAGTTCAAGAATTATTTTATCCGTGAATTATTAACGCCCAAATTGTCAACAAGATACATTTTTTGTAGAGTAAAATTCAAGAATGATCGTAAGAATATTTCCATGAAAAGATATCGATGAAACGCAAATATCAAGGATATTCTACTAATTTCATGGAGTATAAGTCAAAGTTTTAACCAACCGGGTATAATAAAGAATGGAATAACAAAAGAAATCACCACGCATGCGTATGTAATCAGACAGTAAAAGTTATTCCAATGTAATAATAAATAATCGGACCAAAAGTCGTGAAATTACACACCGACAGATGTTCCAATGTAATAATAAAGAATGAATGTTCCAATGTAAAACAATGATGGATACAAAATAATAAATGAATAAAACACATGAACTGATGTCCTGTAATAGATGTGACCAGTTCCAAAATGTATCGATAAAGATTTTAACCAGTCCTCACCAAGATAGGAAACACATGCATGTGATGTTCCAATGTAATAAAATGGAATAAAGAATGATTTCACCAACCAAGACGCCATATACAAGTTAGTCCACGATACCAAGTTATTCCAATGTAATAATAAGGAATGGAATAATGTAAGTTCTCTTCATGAATACAAAAGAATAATATCTCTTACCGTAAACAAACACCGGATATCAAAGTAAAGAAGTACCGTAATATCTCTTCTTCTTTTCTCTATAAATTTTCTCTACTATTCTTCTTCTCTCTATAATTTTCTCTGTAGTTTCAAAGGAATTGTAAGAAAATAATGAAGGAATGAGCTTCTATTTATAGAAAATAGAATGCATAAGAATTAATCCATGAACGGTCTGTATTGATTTACTTTAATCTGACTCATCCATATTTAAAGCAAAATCTTTAAATAAAATATAATATATTCTATTTATATAAAAACATTTTACTACGCAAACACTACGCAAACACTACGCAAAACACTACGCAAAACTACGATAATAAAATATAATATATTCTATTTATGTAATAACTTTAATAAAGTATTTCGCTTTTATATAAAGATGTTTCGCTTTTATTACGTTAATAATAACGAATAAAACAAAACGTCATTATCGCTATAATAATTCATATTATTAATCGACAATAATGGAATCAAACTAATCGACTTCATAAAGATCAATAATCAATACCGCAGTGCTACTACGCAACCACACGACATCGCATTTCTTTACTACCGAAAGTAGTTCAACAAGATCAAAGGTAAAACTTCCGCCGTTATTTCAATAAAAATATTTTGTCGCTTTTCAATCCGATAATAATTTCCGCTAGGGTCCACCAATGATCGAGTCATTTGCATTTAATATTCCCCGCTAAACCTAATATTCCCCACCAATCGAATATAATATAACCACTGTGATATTTTGCAAAATTTATAAATACTACCCACAACTATAATATTATCTCAAATTCACACCATAATATTAAAAATTATTTCACAAAATTTAAATCTTTATCGATAAAACTGGGTAAAAAGTTGTTTGAAGGTCTCACCAATAAAGTGTGATAATAGTTGTAATGAGGACTCCTTTCGAATTTGTATAATATCTAGTGTACAATATTCAGATTAAACTCATAGCTTTACGTCAGACAGTATACCTACGCTTATGTTTGTAAGTCAGATTTGAATTTATGTACCATGTAAGTGGGCGACTCCAAGATGGGTGACGATACCTAATTTCAAAAGGCCACAAATGACATCGTAGCCCAGTGGATACGATCTCCGCTAAGATGCTAGATAAGAACAGAGGGGAGTAAACGGAATTTTTCGCCAAGATGAATTCGTACCCAAGTTTATTTGTTATTTAATTCCATTTACGAGTATAGGATAATATTTGATATATTAATTAACCCTCGTTGCGGGCGTTGTTCGAAAATGGCAATTTAAAATATTCACAACGGAGTCGAACGCGACCGCAAGGCGACACCTTTAATCACTAATCGTGTTAATGCAAAGGTCGGATTTAAGAACAAATTAGAGATATCCACGTAGTGAATGAAGAACTAATTGTCGTTTAATCTTAGCTAGTTACAAGAGGTAGCAAACCGAGAAAGTGGAAGCTAAGAGGAAGAAGAGGAACCCCAGGAGAATTGCTGTAAGAAATTTACGATCAAAAGTTAGAATTACAAAATCGTTCGTGGAGCTAGAAGAACAGTGTCAAGAACTAAGTAAACGGTCGGGAACAAAGGGATACAACAATTCAAAATCGAGTTACCCGATATGTGACGTCGAACAAAATCACGCGTTGCAAAAAAGGTAAGATATTAAAGTCGAATATGAGAATTTAAAATCAAAGATCACCAAAAGAAGAAACAATCAACTAAGGAGAATACAGATGATGCATTGGTAAAAGTTTATGAACAACGCTGATAAGTAGTATAAAAGACGTCCCATCCAATAAAGCCAAAATAGATGAAATAGACTTTTGCTGACAAAGAATTGGGAGACTTAACATCGAATTCTAATTACCGCGTGACAAGCACAACCCAATTGGAGCATGGATCGAGAATAATGATTCAAATCATGGATCGTGAATGTGAAGAAGCACTTAAGGTGGAATGTACCCTATAAGAAAGTCAAACTCTTGAATTTAGTTTATAGAAATATTATCGAGAAAACCCCAATGAAGTTATTACTGTAAATTAATTATCATAAGTCTATACTTTTTTTCAATACAAGTTCTACCCACTTTTATTCTACCTAGTTGTGTTCAATGTTTAAATTTGACTCAAAAAATTAGACTTTCGATTTATCTATCAAACTTCGCTGGATAAACCTTCATTACCTCCATAATCGCTTATTAATTCATGTTTCAAATAAACACTTTCACTGATCTTATCTTTTTGAAAATACTTGCCTTTGATGTGATTTTAGGAATCAATCAAGTTAACTACTCATCATGCTTTTCAGAAGGTTGTTAACTTTTATATTCATAACCAACCTCGTCAGGCGAATTCAAGTAACCAAACCACTAAAGTCAATTATCACACGCTAAAATAGTAAATGAATTTTTAAAATTTCGAGAAAAATATATGTTCAATATGGGACTATTTTATGCTAAATCCGGAAAAGAAATATTTTTGGAACCGATTTGGTATTTTTCATGAAAATGTTCTAGTTATGAGTAAATGAATTAAATATGTTATATGAAGTAAGAAAATTAGAAAATATGATTTTATGGTTTGAGAATCATATATGAGGTATATTTTGATTTTGATGAGGGTTTTGGTTATTGGTGATGAAATTTTATGAGTTTGGCATTTTATGATGATTAAATGCATTAATTAGTAAAGTGTAAACAATTTAATTAAATTGTTTATAAGTTTAAGAAATGATTAAAATATTATTATAATATTAATAATATTAGATTATGAGATTTCTAAGTGATTTATAACATTTGGATTAAGGTGTTATAAATATGGAGATGACTTGTTGATGAATATCTTTAGCCTGTAGTGCAAAGATGAATTATTGATGAATATCTTTGGCTTGTAATGCAAAGATGACTTGTTGATGAATATCTTTAGCCTGTAGTGCAAAGATGAATTATTGATGAATATCTTTGGCTCGTAATGCAAAGATGACTGTTGTTGAATATCTTTGCTTTGTAGTGCGAAGATGAATTATTGATGAATATCTTTGGACAGTAATGCAAAGATGACTTGTTGATGAATATCTTTTGCTTTTGTAGTGCAAAGATGAATTATTGATGAATATCTTTGGCTTGTAATGCAAAGATGACTTGTTGATGAATATCTTTGCTTTGTAGTGCAAAGATGAATTATTGATGAATATCTTTGGCTCGTAATGCAAAGATGACATTGTTGTTGAATATCTTTAGCTTTGTAGTGTAAAGATGAACTGTTGATGAATATCTTTGACGTAGTAAAAAGATGAATTTATTAGTATGATTATGAGCAGAGGCTGTGATTTGGTATAACCATGATATTTGATGTTTCGTAAAGGCGGTGATGAAAATTATCTTCATCTCGGATGAGAAGAGGAATTTAGAATCACAATTATGATTATGAGTTATTCATATAATTGTGGAAAGGGCTGATGATTGATGTTACAGGGATAAAATATTGTTGGTGGACTTTTAGCGTGGAGAAGACAATAGACTTTATATACTATTCGACTCTTCTAATGGATTCTTTCATTCCGCCGCAACTATGGTTGAAAAGTTTTATCATCTACCATATGTTCTAAATCTACGATTTACATTGATGAAGACTATTGATAATTTATTTATCTTTAGTCATAATATTCTTCTTGAGCTAGTTGTGCTCACCCTTTGTTTCACAATTCCTTTTCGTGTAATAAAAAGTGTGTAAATGGGTTGGCCGGGGATGTGAGGAATAGAGTGGTGGTCTATAGATGTTGAGGTGAGGTGAATTTAACTTGGAAGGGTGTTTTGTCACTATCATACAAGATGTCTAATGACATACAACCTCGTGTTATCATAAGACATGGTTGTCTTTCATCCACTTGCTGAGTATATTTACAAGCACTACCTATATAATCTTGGTGTTTGTTTGGAGTATAATACCCAATTAGAGACAGTGGAGATAATGATATGTCGAAGAAGACTCACCATTGGGAAGAATATGATAGTAATCTTCGTTTTCTTTTGGGGTTTATTAGAATTGACCAAGGATAATTACGTGGCCATATGATATCTACTATAACCTAAAAGCATGGCCTCCCATGTATGAAGGTTTCTTGAGCACTTCCCAAAGATTCTAATTTCTAAAGCAGTTTTTGGTTGCACCTTTATGTAAGGTGTCATGGTGACGTGTTATCCAAGTTGGTGTCCAGAGTTACGATTGGTATATATTGGTATCAAACTTCACAAAGATATGTGTTGTTGTATTTTTGCACGACAATTGTTGTAATAAAGTTGTAGTTATTTACGTACCATGTATTTAACGACTCGAGAATAGGTTGGATGGAATGGACCTATTTTGGGGTTGTTACAATTATGACCGAGGATCATTCGGTATAATCATAATCAGTAATTGAAAAACACAATTATCTTTAGCCAGTAGTGCATGGATAATTTGTGGTCGCGTGATCTTAATGAATACACGATTATCTTTGGTAGTAGTGCATGGATAATTTTGTGGTCGTGATCTTGATGAATATCCTTAGCTTTGTAGTGCGAGGATGATTGACGATGTGGATTAATTATTGGTGAGTCTCGTGAATGAAATATTAATTCATGGATGTGTTCAAAGTCATCCGTGGCTTTACGTGCATAGATGGACTTGGTATGATTATGACCGAGGATCATTCTAAGATAATCATAATCAGTAATTGAAAACACAATTATCTTTAAGTAGTAGTGCATGGATAATTTGTGGTCGTGATACTTAATGAATACCCGATTATCTTTGGTAGTAGTGCATGGATAATTTGTGGTCGTGATCTTAATGAATATCCTTGGCACGTAGCGAGGGGATGATTGATGATATGGATTAATTATTGAGGTGAGTCTAAAGAATGAAATATTAATTCATTGATGTGGTAAAAGTCATCTTTGGTAGTAGTGCATTGATAGACTTGGTATGATTATGACCACGGATTATTGGTATAATCATGGCCAGTAATTGAAAACACGAATATCTTTAGCCAATAGTGCATGGATAATTCATGGTTGTGATACTATTAAGTCGAGTCTCAAAGATTAGTGGTTTTATAGGTTGTATATCTTTGGCCCTGTAGTGCAAAGATGAATTGTTAATGAATATCTTTGGCGGATTAGAAGATGAATTTAATATTTTTAACGATAAAGGTATTCAAGGTACCCTCACCTCTTTATCATATCGTATCGTACCACCTAATTTCGAGGGAGAAATTCCATAGGAGGAGATTGTGAGACCCCAGATTTTATCAATAAAAATTTAAATTTTGTTGAAATAATTTTTTAATATTATGGTGTGAATTTAAGATAATATTATAGTTGTGTGGGTAGTATTTATAAATTTTGCAAAGTATGCAGTGGTTATATTATATTCAATTGGTGGGGAGAATATTAGGTTTAGCGGGAATATTCGTACAACTAGCAATCAATCATTGGTGGACCCCAATGTAAATTATTGTCGGATTGAGAAAAGCGATAAAAATATTTTATTGAAATAACGGCGGAAGTTTTACCGTGAGTTCTTGTTGAACTACTTTCGGTAGTAAAAGTACGAGAATCGTGTGGTTGCATAGTAAAGCGCACGGTATTGATTATTGATCTTATGTGAGAAGTCACTCGGTTTGATTCCATTATTGTCGATTAATAATATGAATTATTATAGCGATAATGACGTTTTATTTTATTCAATTATTATTAACGTAATAAAGCGAAACATCTTTTATATAAAATAGAATACTTTATTAAAGTTATTCTATAAATAGAATATATTATATTTTATTATGCATAGTATTGCGTAGTGTTTTCGTAGTATTGCATAGTGTTTGCATAGTAAAATGTTTTTATATAAATAGAATATATTATATTTTATTTAAAAGATTTTCTTTAAATATGGACCGTCGATTAAAGTAAATCAAACTGGGATAGTTCATGGATTAATTCTTATGCATTCCATTTTCCTATAAATAATTTCATTCCTTCATTATTTTCTTACGAATTCATTGAAACTCAGAGAGAGAGAAATTATAGAAAGAAAGTTTATAGAGAAAATTATAGAAAGAAGAAGAGTATTTTGCTACTTCACTACTTCTATATTAAGTTCTTTTTACGGTGAGGGTGTTATTCTTTTTCTTGAAGAGAACTTACATTATTCCATTCATTATTATTCATTGGAATAACTTTTGTAAAAGTGGCATACCTATACATAACTTTGTATACGCATGGCATACCTATACTTGGTGAAATCCTTATGTTATTCCATTGCTTATTATTACATTGGAATAAACTTTGTATCTGTGATTTACCTATACTTGGTGACATTCTTTATTATTACATTTGGAACATCCTGCTCATGTGTGTTTTACAGGGGACTGGTTCCGCTTTTTATTATTACGTTGGAACATCACATGCATGTGTGTTTTACAGGACCTGGTTAAAATCTTTATCATTACATTGGAATATCCTATGTCTGTGTTTACACCGGATGCAGTTCCATCTTTATTATTCTGTTGGAACATCCTGTCGATTGTGAATTTCACACGACCTGGTTCCGTTATTATTATTACATTGGAATAACTCCATACATGCTGAAATCTTACGCATGCGTGGTGATTTCTTTTGTTATTCCATTCTTTATTATACCTAGTTGGTTAAAACTTTGACTTATATACTCCATGAAATTACTAGAATATCCTTGATATTTGCGTTTCATCCAAAGATATCTTTTCATGGAAATATTCTTACGATCATTCTTGAATTTTACTCTCTAAAAGCAAGAGATCGTGTTGACAATTTGGACGTTAATAATTCATGGATTAAATAATTCTTGAACTTGTTTTATTGAATTATTATGTCATTATCATCATCCTCATGTTATATTATGTTATCTTTGGCTTACGTGCATAGATGAACTTAGTATGATTATGACGAGGATCATTCGGTATAATCATGACTTGGTATAAATGATGTGTAAAAGTCCTCGGTGGCATCTGTAATGCGATGATGGATAGTTTTTGGTATGATTATGACCGAGGGTGATTCGGTATAGTCATGACCATTGATAATTTGATGAAAATCCTTGGTGAGTGGGTACGAGGATGATTAGATGTGGTGGTTTATTTATTAAAATTTGAGTCTCAAATGATAAAAATTGATGAAAACTTTTAAAACCTAAAAGATAGTAGACTTTATTCTCTCTTGACTCTTTTAATGGGTTGCTTATTCACTGCCAGATTAAAACTGGTTGTCTATTGTATTTTATCGGTTTAAACTCTGTTGAAGGCTAATGATAATTTATTACGCATTATCTTAGTCATAATATTTCTTCTTTGGGCTAGTTGAGCTCACTTTCTTTTCTTTTCACCGTTTCTCTTGTGAAATGAGAACATAATTTGGGACGAGTCGAGGAAGCGGAGTAATGGTCGAGAGGATAGCATTAGTAGTCCTCACTATTACGTGAAATAGTGTGATAATAGTTGTAATGAGGACTCCTTTTGAGTTTGTATAATATCTAGTAGATAATATTTGTATTCAAACTCACGAGTTTATGTCGTATTATTACACTACAATTATATTAGTAAGTTATTTTTGAATTTATGTACCATGTAAGTGGCGACCAAGATGGGTGGCGTATACCTAATTTTGGGGGCGCCACAACGATGATGTCAAGTATACTGATAGAGCCAACTTTAATAGAAAAGTTAAGGTTGCTCGAGCCAATGGGCCGGAGGCGATCTGAGAAGAAAGTACAAGAAGGAGCTATTAGGAAGCGAGAATTGATGAAGAAGGAATACTTGAGTCCACTCTAGACTTTGTGTTCTAACGACTGATTTGAAGAACAAGATTATGATGGAGGCACACAATACACCATTTGCAATCCATCACAGGAGTACTAAAATGTATTATGATCTTCAACATACATTTTGGTGGAAATGATATGAGAGAGATCGCGTAGTTTATCTCGATGTGTTTAACTTGCCAACGTGTAAAGCGGAGCATCTTGTACCTAAGGGTCCGTTGCAACCACTTGAGATTTTGAAATGGAAGTGGGAACACATTACTATGGATTTCATTACGGGTCTTCCTACGGTTTCTCAAGGCATCAATGCTATTTGGGTTATTGTTGATAGATTAACCAAGTCGCTCATTTCTTACCAATACGAGACTTATTCCTTGAACGCGTCTTTCTCGTATATCGTAAATGAGATTGTGAGATTGCATGGCATGCCAAAGTATCCATAGTTTTAGATCGTGACCCAAGATTCACTTCATGATTTTGGGTTAGAAAGCTATAGGCGCAATTTACGATTGATTTGGCATACCATCCTCAAGCGAATGGGCAATCGAAAGGACTACTCAAACTCTTGAAGATATATTAAAACTCGTGTCCTAGATTTCAAAGGAAGTTGGGATAAGTACTTGCCATTGGTGGAATTCTCATACAACAATAGTTATTAAACAAATATAGGCATGGTTCCATTGAAGCATTATATGGACAAAATGTCGTTCTCAATATGTTGGGATGAGGTGGGTGAAGCAACATTGTTGGGACCCGAGTTAAGACATTATGACTAATGATTCGACAACGTATACAAACGACACAAGATCGACAAAAGAGTTATGCGGATCTTCATTGAAAGGACGTGGAATTTAATGTGGGGGATCATGTATTGTTGCGAGTTGCTCCATGGAAGGGAGTTACAAGATTTGGGAAAGAGGAAAGCTCAATCCACGATTTATCGGTCCATTTCAAATTCTTGACCGAGTAGGAAATATAGCCTATAGACTTGCGTTACCTCGAGTATGTCTCGTGTTCATAATGTGTTTCACATATCATGCTTAAGTAAATATGTGAAAGACCGAACCACGTTATTGAGTTAGAAACAGGACGAGATAGTAGAGAAGACTTAACGTATGAGGAGGTACCATCAAGATTTTGGATAGGAAGGAGCATGTCTACGCTAAGAAAGGTCATACCACAAGTTAAAGTTTTGTGGAGGAATCATCTTATAGAGGAAATGACACGGGAATTGAAAAGCGAAAATAAAAAGCGAGGTATCCTCACCTTTTCAAAAACACCAGTCGTCACGTCAATTTCGAGGACGAAATTTCATAAGGAGGAGGTCAGAAGACCGAAAATTTTTAAATAAAAAGGAATTTCCTTTATTTTGAAATAGTAAAGGTTGATTTGATTAATGTGGATAGTTAAGGGTTAAATCATAAATATTTCAAAATAAAGCAAGTGGTTATAAAATATTCATTGTTTGTGGGAATATTCGTTTGGTCGTGGAATATTAAATGCTGATCGGGGAATATTAAATGCATTTGCCAAATGACCATGTGTGGGCCCCATGTGAAGCGATTGGATGAAGAAAGCGACAAATATAAGTTGTTTTTAAATAACGCCAGGCGTTGTTATTTAATTATCTTTGTTGGAATACCGGTGGTGGTTAAAACACACTAATCTGCGTTGTTGAGCGAAGAGCACATGGTATTGCACCAATTATTGATTCTTACGTGAAGGCACTACTCGATAATGGTTACGATAATTCTTGTTCAAATTATTTTATTGAGTTAATAATTGCTGCGTTGATATTTTATATTCTTTGTTGTTTGATAATTGTCATTACACGATTATCTTTCATTATCGAAGCAATAATTCATATTATCTGAATAATATTATTAGATAACATTATTGGCAATGTCTAGAAAGTTACATACAGGAGAGGTTTGGTCATAATCTAATTGCGGCAAGAGTGAAGAAATTCTTATGGAAAGCCCCTCTTTCTCCTGAACCGCACGGTTGTCAATATTGTGATTACGTAATATTATTTGTGAATAATTAATTATTGATTTATATGATGAGGAAAATATTGATTTTATGTGGATATAGATGGAGAAAATTTTTAAAATGACAATTGTTAAAAATTAATATTTTATCTTTTACGATAAAATAATTCATTTAAATATATTATTTTAATAATATATTAACGGTGATATTTTACAATGAATGTGGGATATATGAGTATATGAGGAGGAAGAGTATTTTGTGGCATTAAATGTTTAACACATGTTTTGTGTGTTGGTGGACACAATTATTAATAGAAATTTGATTATAGCTGTAAAATCGTCTGTTTGTGGATTTCGGTCGATTTTGTTTGGAATTTGGAAAAACTTTCTTCTGCAAAGTTGTAGAGAATTGAATTTCCTATAAAAACTCATGAGATTCGAATTTCTGATGAAAGGGCTATTTATTATGAATTATTGAAGTTAGAGGCTCAAATAATTGATTTTGGGAGTTTAAATTATTTTGTTTAGAAAAACGTTTTTTGTATTTTTTTGGACATCATTAACATGTGTGGCTGGTGTTTTGACCAAAAGGTGGGCTAAGGAAAATTTGTATAATTATATTAATATTATATTAAATTTTACGCTTTGGTGTTCTAAATTTTTCTATAAATAGGGTCTTGGGTTAGAATTGAAAATCACACGTAGTAAACCGAAGTTTTCTCTATTTCTCTCTCGATATTTTGGCGTATTCTTGTGAGTATTTTGAGTATAATTTGAGTATTCTTTAGAAGCGCATTGCAAGTTCCTTCAAAGACTTATACATTAGATTCTAGCTAAAATCTTCGATCTTTCGAGGTAAAGGATATTATTTTTTTTCAGTAATGATATTATTTCTTCAATATCATTATCTTGAAATGTTGATCTGAAGTTTTTATCAAATTTGGAACTTTTTCATGTCGGGGTTACTATTCATGGGTTCTTATTCATGAGTTCTTATTCACGAGTTCTATTCAGCGAGTTCTTATTCACGATTCTTATTCACGAGTACTATTCATTATGAAGCGTGAAGATGTTTTTGTGGAATTTCTATCTTTTGGTGTGAGTTACTATTCACGATATATCGGACTATTCACGTATCTGAGACTATTCACGTGATATCAGACTATTCATAGAAAAATAAAATTTTTTCTTTTGTCCAAAATATCTATTCGGATACTAGCTCGATTGTATAAATGTTTTGATCATTCTTGAATTTTACACCACTATGATTATTTTGAGGTATTTTTGGACGTGGATAAAACCAAGTCTACGAATCCTTAATCCTTAATCCTTGTCATTTTGTTTCTTCGGATTCGTTTCTTTAAAAATATTTTTCATCATCCTCGGTCTTAAATGATGATATTATGGAATATCTTTTGCATTTGTGGTGCAAAGATGAATGATTTCTTAAGAATATCTTTGGCACGTAGTGCAAAGATGAATGATTTCTGAAGAATATCTTTGGCTGTGTAGCAAAAGATGAGCAGTGTTTAAATGAACATGTAATTAATCGATGAATATCTTTTGCCTGTAGTGCAAAAGATGAATATTTGATTCGGATGTATATTGATTGATGTTACAGGATAAAAGATGAGCGATGAACTTTTAAATTCATACATAGAAGATAGTAGTTTGCATTCTCTACTTAACTCTTCTAATGAATTATTATTTCAGCTATGAATATTGATTTAAAGTTTGTTGTCTATTGTATTCTATTAGATTTTTTTCCTGTTGAAGACTAACGATAATTTGTTGTATATTATCTTAGTCATAATATTCTTTCTTGAGCTAGTTGAGCTCACCCTTTTCCTTTTGTTCTCTTTTTTCTCGGAGGCGAGAATATAGCGAGTACGTAGTCTGGGGTATGGAATGAAGTTTTTAGAAAGGATTGTTTAGTAGTCCTCACCATTTTGTAAATTAATGTATCAATAAATGTGATGAGGATTTATTTGAGTATAAATATTGTCTCAGAAGATAATATTTGTATTCAAACTCACAGATTTCTTGTTGTAATAATAAAGTTGTAGTTGTTTACGTACCATGTATTGACAAATTTCGAATAGGTGATGTATACCTATTTTGGGGGCGTCATGACCAAAGATAATTGTGTATTCATTAAGAGTATCCGACCACAAATTATCCATGCACTACTACCAAAGATAATTGTGTATTCATTAGTATCACGACCACAAATTATCCATGCACTACGACCAAAGATAATTGTGTTTTCAATTACTGGTTATGATTATACCGAACAATCCACAGTCATAATCATACCAAGTCCATCTATGCACTACAGCCACGATTTGACTTTCAACATAATATAAGCATTGAGGATAATGATATAAAGAATCAATCAAATGAGATAAAGGATAAATATTAAACATTTATAATATAATTTATCCAGGATTCAAGAATATCCCCATGTTATCAATTACTTAATAATCTCATAATCTAATATCATTAATATTATAACAATATTTTAATCATTTCTTAAATTTATAAACAATTTTTCTTAATTGTTTACGTTTTACCATATAATGCATTTAATCATTCAAAATGTCATACTCATAAGATATCATCACCAATTATCAAATCTCAAAAAAAAAATATGCATATACTCTATATAGGATTCTCTAGCCATAATATCCTATTTTCAACTTTCATACTTCACATAACATATTTAACTCATATGTTCGTCACTAAACTATTTTCATGAAAAATACCAAATCAGTCCCAAAAATATTTCTTTTCTGGGATTTAGCATAATATAGTCCCATAATGAAAATATATTTTTCTCGAAATTTTTAAAATTCATTTACTATTTTTCAAAATCAATTTCTAATTAATTCCTTAAGAAATTAGCTACCTCAAGTTTAACTCCAAAAATTCCCAAATTTTGGCAGGACCTTACACATGTTAACGTGAGCTTCTAGTTTAAATTTCATGGTCATCGGAGTTATAGAACTCGGTTATAGCGAATTTTAAATCGGAAAAACCTAAATATTGAAAGAGTCATAACTTGCTCATTTTAAGTCGAATAAGCTCATTTTTGGAAAGGAGATACTTTATACCATATACCTTCATGTCCCTAAAGGCCAGAATTTTTCTCATAATTTAAGTGGCCGAAACAGCCCTTAAAGTTTTACAGGCAGTAGCATTTTTGAAATTTACAGCTTTGGCCTCCTTTGCTAAAATCATTCCACACAAAATCTACAATACCTTTTCCAGTAATTCCACTTGGATTAGTTAGGTAACTCATAGATCTAACTCTAGGACTTGACCACATTCAAAAATTCAAAATATAATAAGAGATATGGTCAATTGAATTTCATGTTACGCTTTTTTTCACCAAAATCGATTTTCAACTCTTTGTGATTTCTAAGAAACTTTCATGTTTTTACATACTAACCAACATAACTCATCATAAAACTTACTAATACCACGAATACCCATGATTTTCATTATTCCAATGCTTTTATTATGACTTTCATCATAAACCACGTAAGTTATTCATTTAGTTGAAGAAATATTTGAGGTTTAAGAAATGGGTTTTTGTCTTTGGGGTCAATACAAAATTCGATTTCACACTCTAGGGTAGGCTAGAAATCTTCAAGAATACGTCAAGAAATTTATTAATGATAGAAATATCATTCAAAAGCACATTACTCTTATCAAGACTTGGATAAGACGTCACATTGATACCAACTGTGACTTCTATCCCTTAACCTAGATAACACCTCACAATGATACCTATAAACTTGCCATCTTCATTCACGATGTCGCCCTCTGAAAGTCCGGCTTCGGTGCATTCCACACAAGGAAGTCAACAACGAAAGGTTCGGGGCTCTTTACTTATGGCTTGATATGACAATGATTAATTTTGGGTTTGGTTACTTTGAATTCGTATATGTGGGTTGTTATAAATATAAAAGCTAACAACCTCACGAAAAGCATGATGAGTAGTTAAGTTAACCAATTGATTCCTAAAATCAAAGGCAAGTATTTTCAAAGAGATAAGATTGACGAGTAACGTGAAAGTTTTCGATTTGAATCAACAAGATTTATAAGCGAGTGGAGGTAACGAAGGTTTCTCCCAACTAAGTTTAAACAGATAAATCAAAGTCCAATTTCTCCGAGTCAAATTTAAGCGTTGAGCCTTAACTAGGTGAAATAAAAAAGTGGGTAGAATCGGTATCTAACACGGTATAGACTTCGCATGAGCTTATGATTAACTTACCGGTGATAATTTTATTCGGGTTCTCGTCACGAGAAAAAAACGCTCTCTTAAACCATCGGCTTTGGTTTGTGCAGGGATGACCTTTGGTGCCTCCATCCTAGTTGAATTTGTCTTGATGGCGACAAAATCGAGCTAAGTGACCTTCTCTTCCACAATTATAACATGCTTTGAATGACGGCATGGCATGATTCGGATGATGTGTCCTCTCCTCCGCATTTGAAGCATATAATAGGTGGTCCTTCTCCTTCCTTAACAACAGTCTTTGGTCTTGGCGTCTTTCCATCATTGTTGAATCTCCTTTTCTTGAAATGTCCATTCTTATTGTTTTGGTACGATTACCCACCAAGTGGTTACCATCCGTCCGCTGATTCCCTCCATGCTTGTTGTCACCGCCGATGACTACTCTCATTTGGTATTATAATTTTGCTTACGGCTACTTTCTTTTAGTTGGGTTGACTCGTTATCGCGCTCCACTAATTGAGCCTTATTTACAACATCCGAATAAAAAACACGGTTTATGAGAAATAAGATGTTGGCGTATCTCCGCTTCAAACCTCTTAAAACATTCAGCGCCATTCTCTCTTCATTATCTACTAAGTGGGGACGAACTGTGATAACTCCGCAAACTTTGCCTCGTATTGCGACACGGTCATATTGTTTTGTTCCAACTTGATAAACTCCACCTCCTTCATGTGGCGAATACTTTCGGGAAAGTATTTGTCGTTGAAGCGACTCTGGAACTTCTCCCAAGATATCTTGATCAAAGAGGTTGAGTCGTTTACCGATTCCCACCAATGTCTGCCTCTCAGCGCGCAACATAAAAGGCGTGAAGGGAACCTTTGCTCCTCGGAGCATCCCAAGACATCAAATATCTTGGTAATCTGCTTTATCCATGCTTCCGCCGAAGTGGTTTTGGCTCTCCTTAAACTCCGGTGGTCCCGGCTCCTTGAATTGTTTAAGCGGTGACCGCCGAGAGTTTTCCGTGTTTCCACCTACGTTTTGGATGCGAGTCGCTTTACTTTGATGTTGCATGAATTCTAAAACCTCTTAAACGTACTTCGTCGTTAGTCAATTGATCGGTGTTGTTGTTTACAGGAGGATTATCGCCATCCTGTTGTACATTATCACGATTATTGATCCGTGGAGAATCAGCAGTCTCTGTGCTCCATTGCTATTCTCAACATTCTGGATGCCATTTTCAAATCTCGCCATAAAATAAGGGTTAATTAACATATCACATATTATCCCTATACTCGAATGACCAATTAAATACCAAATAAATTTAGGTAGGTCATACTAGCGAAGGAATTCCCGTCTCTCCCTCCTAGTACTATTCTCACATCTTAGCGAGGATCATATCCCTAAGCTCGATACCAACCGTAACGCCCCTAAAATTAGGTATCGTCACCCATCTTGGGTCGCCACTTACATGGTACAAAAAATTCAAATACAACTTACTAATATAGCGTCAGGTGTACAATACGACATAAAGCATGAGTTTGAATACAAATTTTGTCTACTAGATATTATACAAACTCAAAAGGAGTCCTCATTACAACTATTATCACACTATTTCACAGAATAGTGAGGACTACTAATGTATCCTCTGGACCATTACTTCCGTTCCCCGACTCGTCTCAGCTATGTTCTCATTTCCTGAAGAGAACAGTGAAAGAAAGGGTGAGCTCAACTAGCCCAGTAAGAAATATTATGACTAAGATAATGCAGAATAAATTATCATTAGCCTTCAATGAGTGTTAAACCGATAAAATACAATAGACAACCGGTTTAATCTGCAGGTGAATAAGCAATCCATTAAAAGAGTCAAGTAGAGAATAAAGTCTACTATCTTTTAGGTTTTAAAAGGTTTTCATCAATTTTTATCATTGAGACTCGGTTTAATAATAAACCACCACATCTAATCATCCCCTGTACTCACGGTCAAGGATTTTCATCAAATTATCAATGGTCATGACTATACCGAATCACCTGGTCATAAATCATACCAAAACTATCCATCATTGCATTCTGTGCCACTGAGGACTTTTGTCACATCATTTATATCAAGTCATGATTATACCGAATGATCCCTGGTCATAATCATACTAAGTTCATCTATGCACGTAAGCCAAAGATAACATAATATAACATGAGGATGATGACAATGACATAGTAATTCAATAAAACAAGTTCAAGAATTATTTAATCCATGAATTATTAACGTCCAAATTGTCAACATGATACTGTTTCGTAGAGTAAAATTCAATAATGATCAGAAGAATATTTCCATGAAAGATCTTTGGATGAAACGCAAATATCAAGGATATTCTACTAATTTCATGGAGTATAGAAGTCAAAGTTTTAACCAACCGGGTATAATAAAGAATGGAATAACAAAAGAAATCACCGTGCATGCGGTGCCAGACAGGCAGAGTTGTTCCAACAGAATAATAATAACGGGAACGGTCAGGGTGAAATTCACACCAAGCGGGATGTTCAAATGAATAATAAAGATGGAACCGGATCCGGTGTAAAACACACGAATAGGATATTCAGCATGAATGATAAAAGGCGGAACCGTGTCGGTGTAAAACATACGAGCACGAGGATGTTCCAATGAATAATAAAAAGCGTAACCGTGTCCGGTGTAAAACACATGCACGTGATGTTCCAATGAGAATAATAGAAGAATGTCACCAAGTATAGGGTAAAATGGCGTATACTGAGTTATTCAGCAGAATAATAAGCAATGGAATAACATAAGGATTTCACCAAGTATAAGGTATCTGGCGTATCTGAGTTATGTATAGGGTATGCCACTTACGAGTTATTCCAATGAATAATAGTGAATGGAATAATGTAAGTTCTCTTGAGAAGAAAGAATAACACCCCTTACCGTAAAAAGAACCGAATATAGAAGTAGTGAAGTAGCGAGAATACTCTTCTTCTTTCTATAATTTTCTCTCTATAGCTTCTCTCTATAATTTCTCTCTACAGAGTTTCAATGAATTCGTAAGAAAATAATGAAGGAATGAGCTTTATTTATAGGAAAATGGAATGCATAAGAAACTAATCCATGAGCAGTCCAGATTGATTTACTTTAATCAGCGGTCCATATTTAAAGAAAAAGCTTTTATATAAAATATAATATATTCTATTTATATAAAACATTTTTTACTATGCAAACACTATGCAATACTATGCAAAACACTATGCAAAAACACTACGCAACACTATGCATAATAAAATATAATATATTCTATTTATAGAATAACTTTAATAAAGTATTCTATTTTATATAAAAGATGTTTTACTTTTTATTACGTTAATAATACGAATAAAACAAAAGCGTCATTATCATTATAATAATTCATATTATTAATCGGCAATGATAATGGAATCAAACCGGGTGACTTCTCACATAAGCATCAATAATCAATACAGGTGTGCTACTTACGCAAAACCACACGTATTCGTACTTTTACTACCGAAAGTAGTTCAACAAGTAACCACGGTAAAACTTCCGCCATGTTATTTCAATAAAATATTTTTGTCGTTTTCTCAATCCGACAATAATAATTACATTATGGGGTCCACCAATGATTGAGTAGTTTATCACGAATATTCCCCGCTAAACCGGAATATTCCCCCACCAATCGAATATAATATAACCACTTGCATACTTTTGCAAAATTTATAAATACTACCACAACTATAATATTATCTCAAATTCACACCATAATATTAAAAATTATTTCGACAAAATTTAAATCTTTATTGATAAATCTGGGGTCTCACATTTTTGAACATGGATAAAACAAATACTGAATCCTTAATCCTTAATCCTTGTCATTTTGTTTCTTTGGATTCGCTTTAAAAATATTTTTCATCATCTTGGTCTTAAATGATGATATTATGGAATATCTTTGGCACGTAGTGCAAAGATGAATGATTTCTCGAAGAATATCTTTGGTAGTAGTGCAAAGATGAGCAGTGTTTAGATGAACATGATTAATGATGAATATCTTTGGCACAGTAGTGCAAAGATGAATATTTGATTCCGGATGTATATTGATTGATGTTACGGGGATAAAAGATAGAGCGATGAACTTTTAAATTCATACATAGAAGATAGTAGTTTGCATTTCTACTTAACTCTTCTAATGAATTATTATTTCATTGCGAATATTGATTTAAAATTTGTTGTCTATTGTATTCTATTAGATTTTCCCTGTTGATGACTAACGGTAATTTGTTGTATATTATCTTAGTCATAATATTCTTTCTTGGGCTAGTTGAGTTTCACCCTTTTCCTTTTTGTTCCATTTTTCTTCTCAGAGGCGAGAATATAGCGAAATGCGATTAGCCTGGTATGGAATGAAGGTTTTAGAAAGAATTGTTTAGTAGTCCTCACCATTTTTGTAAAATAATGTATCAATAAATGTGATGAGGATTTATTTGAGTATAGATATTGTCTAGAAGATAATATTTGTATTCAAACTCACGATTTCTTGTTGTAATAATAAAGTTGTAGTTGTTTACATCGCCATGTATTGACAACTCCCGAGAATGGGTGATGTATACCTATTTTGGGGCGTCACGATTACTCTACATATATATATATATATATATATATATATATATATATATATATATATATATATATATATAGGGCATGACAGATATGTAAATTAATAATTTTAAGTTGGCAGATTAATGAAAGAGTTTAACTTGAAGGGGGAAATAAATTTCATAAACCAATTCTAAATACTAGTACAAAAATATTCTTAATTTTAAGACTCGGTGAAACCTTAGAAGTACAAAACTAATTTATGCTTTGAAATTAATTAATGATTTTGTTTGAATATAGAAAACAAATTTGATTTGAGGTTTTAAGCACTTGGGGAATCATTTAAATTGAACTATGACAAGTAATCGAAATAAGTTTCTAAATTGTATCTCAATATTTTTTATTTAAAATTATTTTTTTAGTTTGGATTATGAATATTTATTGTAATTTATAAATATTATTGTGATTAGTTCAATTTTTTATTTAATTTCAACAAAAAATAGTTAAAATCCGCCCACAATTGTTATATTTTATGTTGCTTTAATGATTTTTATTGATATGATAGTGTAACGCTGCAAAACACAAAATACTAAAAATAGCATCATACATATTTTTTACGTACAAATAACTATTACGAATAAAAATGTATTGAGTAATTAATGATTTGATTATATATTTATAATTTATTATAATACAAAAACTATTAAATGTGACCCTTGGCGCGCTCTCGGCATGTAAGAAAACTTAACCCTAACTTACCTCTATTATATTGTTCATCAAACAAACCTAATTCATTTTCTACAATAATTATTAATTAACAAATAAAATAGATAACATATTGGTTCACAAGAAGAATGTCGTTTTTCATTGTTAGGCGCATATTTTTTCAATCTATTATTTTACTTTTTCTTTAAAATTTAGTGTGCAAATGAATAAGTTCTTAACCTGATAATTAATATTGAAGTATTGTGACATTTAAATTTTATATTTAATTTGCAAATATATTAAAATTAAATCTTACATTTTGTCACTTCATACTAAAATTGAAAAGAATATTAAGTGTTACAAATGTGTTGTATGCTCATTAGTAACACTTTTTCTTTAATATATATGAGTATTTGGCTATAAATTGTGACATACACTATATCAATAATAGATTCTTGATAAACTGGTTAATAATATTCACATTTTATCTTATCGATTACAACGTATATTTTATAAAATAATTATATTTGAAGTTGTCACATTTTTAACTTTTAAATTACCATCAATTTATTTTACTTTAAATAATACAATCAAAATTATTATTAATCACAATATTTATTGTTTTTAAAATTTAAATAAATTATATCAATTAATCTTAAATCGTAGAATTTTAAAAGTTATACTCACAAAACTAAAAATAGTGAAAAGAAATTAAATTTTAGATTGTCACACTTGCAAAGTGAAAAAAAAGAAGTAAGAATTAAGACTCTTTTTCCAAAATGAAAAGTAGAAGAAAATGAAAGGGTGAACTTGGAAAATAAATTTTTTTAGTGATAATAGTGGGTTTATCCATAATTGGTGTTAATTCCAAAAAAGCTTTCGTCACCCGTTTATGTGACCATTATGAGTCTTTTTTATGAAATAGTAGCAATATTTTATTTCCAAAGCTACATGTATATATGATTTATTCCCTCTTTTAAAAATTAAAGATACATATATTATTTAATTTTTTTGATAAATTTATAATAGAAAATGATATTTTATATAAAAATGTTATTATAGATTCTATAGTGATAGTTTTTTTAAAGGTGTTATACATCTATAGTGACACTTTTCATGTGAAAATATCAAAAAATGTTATAGAAATATTAATTTCTAATTTTAAAAAATGGAATATATAGGTAGTGTATTTTTGGTTAGTTTTAAAATCTAAGTGATGAAATATTAAAAAAATTTGGAATATATATGTTTTTTTTAAAAATATATCCATAATTTTAAAATTAAAAATAGATTGGAATTTGGAACGTCGGATTGGAAAATGTGCCACATGGCAGGCATGCAAGTGCTAAAAGGAAGTACTAGTATACCTCATCATGCAGTCTTTCTCTGCCGCACGGATTCAAGTGGAAAAAGGGCCATCTTCTGGCAGTCCTTTTAACCTGTAGGATCCGTTTGGAAAAGAAAAGTAAAATGAAAAATCCATTTTATACTTTTGAGGGTATAATAGCAATTATAAAAATAATGTAATAAAAAAATGATTAAATATTTATTTTTGTCAATTTCTCCTTCTTTTTTTTGTTTATTAAAAAACTCAAGTAACAGAGTGTAAAGAAAATAAATATAATAAGTCAACATTGCCAAATTATCACCCAAAACAGTATTAACTGCTGCGTCTGCCGGGAGTCGAACCCGGGTCTATTGCTTGGAAGGCAATTATCCTAACCGTTGGACTACAAACGCTACATATAATGTAATTCTCTAAATGATAAACTAATCAAAATGTTGTCAATATATATACAAACATTGGAGTCTACTGATATATAAAAATAAAAAAGCTCCTCACTTAATGTAATTTTATGGGGTCTCTAAGGATAAATTAAATTTTGAATTTTTATATTTCTAATTTTAGAATTTAATAAAGTGATCATGAATTACTTTGATTGAACAGTGCTGAAAATATAAAATTTTCTTCAAAATTATTGTTTAAGAGATGTATATAATTGTGGGATTTTGGCTTCATAGCGGCATTTACTTGGTGTTTGATTACATTTAACAATTCATCTCTAAATAATTTAGACTTATATTTGTATCTTAACTATTCAGATAATCTCTTAATACAAAGATGTGAGTTGTTAAAAATACATTAAGAGGTAAGACGTTAAAATTTATTAAGATGCAATCAAACAACAAAAAAGAAAAAAGAAAAAAGAAAAAGATACAAACAGACAAGGTGTTGTGAATCGTATATTCCCAGAAATTAGATTTTCATCGATAAAAAAATCAAAGGTTCTAGCTCAAAGGCCTAAAACTGCATGCATGAAGACAACAGACTGATCATTAGGACGGCTTTTGAAGGCCTGGATCTCATAGGAGCCAAAAAAATTCCATCGAACATATAAAAATTCAAACACAATTTCTGGTTGAAAATCATTCTTCTTCCCTATATGATACAAGTTCATCACCCTCTTGATACACGTATAAATTATCTCAAATTATGAATATAGGGGCCGACCCTATCTGTTACATCCTTGTAGCCCCCTAAAAATAATTGGCTCATCTTAAAGCAGATCATCGGGTAACTTAATTTCTAAATAAAATTGCATGCAAGCATAACAAGTACAATTGCAAGAAGTTGGATTCCAAGGTAGAATGAGATGGACAATCAGAATATCTTTTTTTTTTTCAAGCTGTAGGAGCATATTCTTGGATTACTGAAGCTAGCTTATTCCGATTTTCCTCGGTCTTGGCCCTTATCAGGAAGGTCCTAGCGACAACGCTATCATTGCCGCCACCATCATCCTACAAAAACAAAATCATAATTACCGATAAAAAGCTTCACGAGTCTTTGATCATACTTATATTGTAGCACGTTTGCGTGAATTATCTTTTAAGTTCACTATTGTATGATCACTAACGCCTAATATATGGATATGTAAATGGAAGGTCATGTAATTGACCAACAAAACCATGTGGAACCCTGAAGAGAAGATGCCACTACCCCAGAAGTGGGTAGCACCTTTACATATACTATTTCTAAAATTTTGCTGAGTTAAAAGGAAGTGGAGTGTTTGATTGTATGTGTTACTTGGCCATTATATTTATGCCAATCAAGCCAAATGAACAAAAACCGAAACAGAACAAATATATTAGTCATGAGGGGTTACCGAAGTATGGAAAATTGCAACTACGGAATTTTTCTGCATATTTGTCTTGATGCCTGGGTATAGCAAAGCATTAAGCAATACTTTCCCAACCTGCCATGAGAAAAATAAAATACTAAAATTATGGGGAAAACTAACAAGCGAAAAGAATAATTTATCAAATGCACAAGTCATAAGCTGTAAAAATAGAAATCCATGCCAGCTGATTTCCAAGACACAATATACATTAAAAAAATAAAGCACCGGTTGCATGTTCAAAGTATTAATATATCAAGCTGAACTCAAATTTGTAAAGAATATATCTCAGAAAGATAACGTACATCATTTCGTACAAGAATTGTTGGTTTGGATTCTTTGGTGCCCTTGCTAACACCTTCTTTACACTTGATGGATAACTGACCGGTGCCTTTATCTTTCCATACTTCTTTATCATCAGGATCACTTGACTGAACAGGCAGAAAAATAATAAAGCACTAAATAATATATCTTGAGCAAAATTACTCAACTTAAAATATCACTAGCTTGAGCAGAAAAACCAATAACATATCCCAAGTCATCAAAATAATTAATATGATCAAGTGAAACCACATTCAACCAAAAATTGGATACACAATTTAATAGTCTATCACGGGAAAGGTAAGAGGTATTTCACAGCCTTGAGATGTAGGGCTTCAAACGAAATGATAGTGAAATAGAGTTATCAATGTCTACACCAGGCAAGTGCGAGTAAAGCAGTGTGTAAGGCCAAAGGCAAGGCATAGATTGTATGCATGACTTGGCCACATGCGATTGGGGAGGTTTACACAGTAAAAGATGATATTTAGTTATAACCGTCTTAAAAATTAATCTCAAATATTCAATTAAAAAGCCATCTCACAGGAAATATAGACACAACACACAAGAACACATGTAAAAGCAGGATATTAAGGTTTCCTCTCATTTTTTTTCCCTCTGTTCTTTATATATACGTCACATACAGCAAAATGACGAGCATATAAATTTGAAAAATCAAATTTAAAAAATATACAGAGCATATAAATTTGAAAAATCAAAATTAAAAAATATACACAACGCCTCAACAATAATTATGGTGAAGAAACTACCTTCACATAAAGCTTGCATTTCATTTCATGTACTACAGTAACACCCATCTCTTCAGTCTTCTGCACTGATGGGCTGCTAGGCTGCTCCACATCATCCTCTGCAAAGTATTTTCAGAAAGAATATAAGCTAATCCTACAAAATGCTTTTTATTTTATTTTATTTAATTACAACTGGACATTAATTTTTGAATTTGGTAGAATAAAATGTCGATACAGTGAGGCAAGCTTCTAGTGCATGAAATGCTCTGCCCAAAATGGTGAATTGATATATCAGACAAAAGTAAAATAATTTCTAGCTGAGGACTCAAACTAGTTGATTTGTTTATCTAATCAGTAATCATTATGTAAGATGAATGACCTGAGTATTTGGGGACTAGAGCCTTGTAAGCTTATAAGTCAATATTTCTAAAAAATATTAGGATATTAGAAATCAAACACTTGTTGGGGAATAGTTTGGAGAGCTTAAGATAAGTAGAACTAACACTGAAAATGTCTATAGCAAAATCAGAAATATAAATGAGGCGGCTATGAGAACTGACAATGGGGTTCTGTCGACTCTGTCCAAAAGATTTAAAAAATTCATGGTATGCTTGAAAAAAGGTGACTAATTACCAGATAATTTAAAGATATACCACAAAACTTAAAAAGGTAAGCAATAGAACAACATTATTAACAAGCTTCTTCAGAAAGAAAAAGTTTCAACAGCTCAAGATCATAAAAGATCCTTCCAGCGGTCTTTGGTTCATTAAAAAATGACTTGGAAAAAGCAGAGTATGGTATAAACAATAAAGTAAAAGTTGCAGATTAGTAGGCTCGCTTGCCTTAATATTATAATGTTGAAAAATTTTATAAACAAGAACACATTTTTAACAATACTAAAGATAATGGGCCGCATAGACCTTGAAAACAACGCTAGCTAACTATTTAAGAAAAGAAGTCCTGTTATCAGCTAAAATGCAGGGGAGATTCTTGTCTGTTCCTAGTCTCTGACTATTTCACATATATTGAAGATTGTATTTCCTCGAATAGAGCAGGCAAGACACTTTACTAGTGCATCAAACAGGCAGTCCAACTTTTTCAATTATTGTAATACATTCACAACTATCAACATGCACCATATCACAACTGTCAACATGCACCATATCAAATAAAAATGCCTAGGAACAACAAAAAGGGATAATCCCTCGGCATAGTTTGCAATTTTTTTTAAACAAATATGAAGAACCATAGATCTAGAGACATCTATTAGCATAGTGTATAAATTAAGATAAAGAAATACCCCATCAAGTTGGTAATATATCATAGAACAAAACTTTTTTAAAAAAAATATTAGAAAAATTGTATGTAGTATATTTGAAATTTGAACACAGAAAAATGTTTCCACCAAAGGGAAAAACAGCAATTATGATTACCTTGCAACTCATTTGAACACAAAACTGTAAAATATGTAATACTATCATTACCAACAGAGGGATAATCTGATAGGGGTAAACAACTACTATTGTGGAAAAAGGAAGGATTCACATCTCACCGCCATCAGCATCATTTGAAACATCATGGCTTACAGGAATCGAGCTTTGGCTTCCTGCGAAAAAATATGATACAAACCAGGATGAGTTCAGAAACTTTACAATTTTATAAAGCTGGCATGTAAATATTTTAGTTTTCTAAAATCGCTGGAACAAATGGCAAAGATATTCAAATTACTAACTGTCAACAAAGTTATTCTTACAAGGAATCATTTGCTCCCATATATTTTATCTCTTACTTTTTATTTCAATAGGTATATAGTTTACCACTAATAAGATAAAGTGATGCATTTTTTTGTAACATTTTTTATAATTAAAGTGATACATAGTTATCATGAATGTGACTTCAAAGTACAAATATAAACAAAATAAAAATATATTCAACATCTTAAACTTTAAAAATGGATAGATATATTACTTAAACTATGCTATTATTTCAAGGCTTCAACTAACCATAGTAAAAGTGAAATTCGTAAGACTCACCATTTCACCTTATCAGATGAGTCTTCTAGAAGCCCATAACAGAAAATGGAAAGAATTTATCATCCCAATCTTTAAGCATCATACTAGCTTGATGTTTTCTATTTGCATCCAAAATTACCTTCAAGTATCAATTTGAACCTTTACTCGGAAAAGTAATCTTATCCTTTTATGATGGAGAAGGCCAAAAGTTCTTGTAATTGATGGCTATAGTTGTATTTAGCTCTTATCTCATGCCCATCTCTGTAGAACCATATGATTTCTTATGGAAAAACAGTAGTTATGCGGGGCAGAGATTTTACTCAAGGGAAAAACCCAAATAAATGAATGATAACTAATTGGAACAAGAAAAAGATCCTTACTCTTCCACCATATTGGAATGGATGGAATTCCTAATCTCCTATTCAAAATAGCCTTGCCTTTCTTAAGTGATTTATTGATCATCTCTCGTGATTTAGAGTGAAATTGTCAAGAACCAGTTGGCATACAATCTTTAATCTTATGTTCTTAGAGAATGGGTCCAACCACGAATCATATGCTTTATCACTCCCCCTCTTGTGCCAAGTGCAAACCACACAAGTGAAGGGACTAAACAAGTTGCATCATGTTGCAAATTCCAAACAGAAAATGACAAACTAAGGGGAGATATAATGCAAATGGGAAGATTCAAAACCCAAGAGGCAAGAACTTGTAAGCCAAAATTTTGATAACCATGAGGAGTTTCAAATTACTGTACAAGCTTAAGCACTTAGTGAATAGACCAATAACGTATATCATGCTTTAAAACAAGTACCTATAACTCTTCTACTAAGAAGACTATTTTAGTCTCCAAGTGTAAGAATACATGATAACTCAGTTATGGGGAAAAATAGCATATTTTTAGTCTTCAAGTGTAAGAATACATGATAACTCAGTTATGGTGAAAAATAGCATATTTGCCCATGATTTAGCGATTTTTGAACTATAATGACATAGTTACTTAAAATTGTTCACAAATAATTATTGTTAAAGGAAACATAAACCCATGAATTTACAATTTCGAGTTGATGAGGTAAAAAAGATTCAAAAGAACAAACGGAACGCTTGACAGATGAAACTTAAGAGTTCAGGCCTAAAGTAGCGCAAAATAAAATTATGGAACAAACACGAATTCAGCACCGCAAATTGTTCTTTCTGTTTAACTGATTACAGCTGATGCAGATGACATATGTAAGCTATTAATTATATACGAATATACAACCATACAACTATAATCCAAATACTGATCTTATCAAGGTGTGCAGTGCACTCATATTTAAGTGAAATAACTGAAATTAAGAGATATAACACCTACCAAATGAAAATGGAGTTTGACTGCTAAAGAGAGGTCCAGAGTTCCATGACATTGCAAAGCCTGTAGTTGTAGTAGTGGCAGCTGGAGTAATCCCAGGTTTCTCTGAGAATGTTTTTATCTCATTATTCTTATTTTCTGCATCAGGTTTCTTCTGAAAAGGAGAGCCCCATGTTATCCCGAAGCCTGCACTCATACCAGCAGGAGCAATCCCAGGTTTCTCGGGGATTGGAAAAGTCCTTATCTCATTATCCGTACTTTCTGAAACAAGTTTCTTCTGAATGGGATTGCCCCGTGACATTGCAAAACCAGAAGTTTGACCAGCAGGAGGAATCCCAGGTTTGTCAAGAAGTGATTTTATCTCATTGTCCTTGCTTTCTGAAAGAAGTTTCTTTTGAGAAGTCTGCGATCCTAGTGCAGATAAATTTTCTGCTTTAGCAGATTTTGCCTTAAGCCAATTGACAACATCACTAAATTTCTCCTACACCAGGATAGAGAGAGATATATTGAAACTACCCAATAATGTCAGAGAAACAACAGTTCTATTCACAGAAAATAAGCAATTATATTATCAACTTAGGACTAGCTTGAGAGATTTTGATACCTACCATAATGTTTGAAGCATGAGTTAAATAGTCTTGGATTCCATCTTCCCAAAGTTCATCGGGGTGATTCTGTAATTGTGTTTGGACCCAGCTGTATAATGACACAAATGTTAACATGGGTATTTTATGCATGACTTCAAAAGGAATATGGATATAGGAAAACATAGGACCATGTATGTTAGTGGAAATTTGAGTAACTAAGGTCTAGCAGTATACTTTTCAAGGATGAGTAAGGCACTCTTCGTAGAATGGTAAAAAAGGTGATATTAAGAAGAATAAAAGGACGAAAAGATAATTTCAAGTAAAAATGGGGAAAAAATTAACTGTAAAAATTAAAGCCAAATCATAAACATGGGATTGGTCCATTCACATGGATTGCCCAAATAAAATTTTGCTGGCTAGGGCTTCAATATTAGCGGAAGGGAAGTAATACTAGAACTGAAGAAATCTTTTCTTATGAGTTTACACCCAACAAACTTATTAACAATATCAACTAAAACAGTAACTAAATAACATTGGATGAAGGTGCATATGTTGCAGTAGAAAAAGATGGACCTTGCAAATTGGGTATTGAGAGCTCTCACATACTGTCTAGATGATTCAGCTTGCCGCATGTCCAGTGGTGGTGGCGACTGCTGTAGTGAAGGTTCTGCTCTGTGAATATCAAACTGGCTTCCTACCATTATTCTTTTACTTTGAAACTGCATCATGATAGCAAATAAAGTTTTTTAAAATAACAGGATACATTTACGAAGAGTACATACCTATATATATATGGGAAAAATGTATGTACACAGCTGTGTATACAGTCGGCTATGGCCCAAAAAACCCGTCGCCAGCTAGACTGTGTAATACTTAGCTGTCTATACATATAGCCCTATATATATATATATATATATATATATATATATATATATATATATACACTTGGCTAGTTGTCACTTCATATAAAAGCCAGAATATCATGCTGAGTTTTAACATTTTCCAAGTGGGTCCTTACTGTTTTACAAGCAACAACACATAATATACATTTAATTTCAGCTGAAGGCAATAAAACTGTTTTTGGACATGCTAAGCACATGGAATTTGTAGCCATAATTTAACCAAGATACAGGTAAATGCCCTCCACTTAGCACAAGTTATTGCCAACCCAAATTCTTGTACCTCTTATTCAAAAAAGACCTCTTAAGTTCAAGTTTTAGATATTGCCATTCAAAGTCAAAAACTTTGGGGAGAAAAACTCAAAATCAATACATCTCCAGGAGCAATTGAATCTATTAAATACACAAACACATAAATGCACATAAAATTGTATGTATAAACACACAAAATCAGGGTTTATGAGTGAGGAAATTGGAACTTACAATAGAGTCGTTGGTCTCAGGATTCGAATCCGATACACCGAAACGTTTAGTTCCTTTCATAATTGTTTCACCGTTGATCGGATTGAGAGTCAGTTGGGTTAAAAATTAGGGTTCTTTTTTTGGAATTTTTTGCTCAGTTTTTCGTTAACGAAGACAAAGGAATAATTTTTTTTTTTGATGGGATTCAATTGGGAAGTACATGTAGTTAGTATCCTAGCCGTTAAGTTAAGGTGGGGTATTAACTTTCAATTTTATACCGTTGGATTAGTTGATAGGGACGAAATTGGCTATTAGGGCTGACAAGGCCTGTTATTTTGCACATGGGCCTGCTAACACTTCACGACGGTGGTCAGTCGGTGGATCCCACCAAGTACATTTGAATTTCATTCGGTCCAATTTTTTTCATATGGGCCGAGGCCCTGGGTTTTAAATTTATGGTCTATTTTGCGACGGTGTATGTGAGGTGTAGCGGCGGATTATTATTTCAAAGTGTATGTGAGAGAGATGAAAATTTGAATTTGAATTTGAATATTTAAATTTGAATTTGAATTTGTTTTTGTTGTTAGATCCAAATATTTGAATTTGAATTATTAATTATGACAGTTATTTGTCATTGATTTTAAGTTTCCTTATTAATGTGAATTGTACTATTTTTGTAATATGGGTCCTAATTACATTCTTTTTATAATTATTTGATTGATGCACTTTTCTTGTAATTACTTTCTTTTTGTTGCATACTTATGTAAAGAACCCGATGATTTACATATTCTATTACATTTTTAAAAATAATTACAACAATAATGTCTTCATAAAATTTTTACACAACTAATACACTTCCATATTTATTTACAATACTAGTGCAATTAGGATTCATTAATTTAGGAAATTAGTATTCAATTAAAATTCCTTAATTTAAGGATTAGTTATACCCATGACTTCTTCTCTCTCTCCTCATCTATAACAACTGCAGTTAATCATCACCCTTCTTCTTCATTCAACGTATTCTATATATATATATATATATAAGCGGATCAGTTCACAAAATGCTTTGCAATGCTTGTGGGGTACGGTACAAGTCGAGTCGGTTGGTAAGTAGTATGATGCAGCCGCAATGATGAGCCCAACTTTTTGTGTCATGAGGCATTCAAATTCGCACCGAAAGGTTATAGAACTTCGGAGGCAGAAGGAGGTCCGTGTGGCACAGCATCGACAGTTGGTTAGTCAAATCTCAATTTTTGGCGTATCTAACGGTGATGATTACTTGATTCATCGTGAAGGTGGTCATAATTTTAGGCATATGGTATATATATGGAAGCTGGGTCTAATTTGCGGTGGAGCACAAAAAAGTGGATTGAGGATGTGGTGGGAATGGACGTATTTTGTTTGATGAGAAGTGTTCAATGTGTTCCTTCAAATACTGGATGATGGTAACCAAATTTTCATACCAAGGTAACGAAATTGTCATATCAAAGTAACCAATCAACCTCCACACTTTTTATTCTTTCTTAGTGTAGTTGGTAACCAAACCTTCAGATCAAGGTAACAAAACTTTCATACCAAGGTAACCAATTTACATCCACACCTGCAGTTTTTTCTTAGTGCAGTTGGTAGTCGAATCTTCAAACCAATGTAACCAATTCAATTTTATTACGTTACCAATTTCGTTTGAATGTGATGCAGTTGGTAGCCAACCATTCATACAAAGGTAACCATTTTATTATTTATGAGTAACAAAATAGTTATAAAAAAAATCAGAACATTAAAAGTTACATCTATTTATTTTTAAACTTTTTGTAGGGCGAATCTTCTTCTTATTCTTATTGGCGTTTTGGACAACGGAGATTCAAGCGTTATGAAGGCGGTGAGTATGTGAGGTGTAGCGCATGACTATTATTTCAAAGTGTATGTGAGAGAGATGAAGATTTGAATTTGAATATTTAAATTTGAATTTGAATTTGAATTTATTTTTGTTGTTAGATCCAAATATTTGAATCTGAATTATTAATTATGGCAGTTATTTGTCTTTGATTTTAGGTTTCCTTATTAATGTGAATTGTACTATTTTTGTAATATGGGTCCTAATTACATTCTTTTTGTAATTATTTGGTTGATGCACTTTTCTTGTAATTACTTTCTTTTTGTTGTATACTTATGTAAAGAACCCTTTATGTTTTTGCATACTCCTATTTTGTAACGTTTTAAAAAATTCGGAAATATAAACCAAATATATTCAAAATATGTTTAAGAAAACAAAAGACTATAGTTAAATATCAATCATGCCCTTTTCCATAGTAAAGTATTGTATTAATAAATGTAACTGAGTTAGGCTATGTTTGTTTGCAAAGATTATAATCCCGAGATTATAATTTAGGACTATGTTTGTTTGCAAAGATTATACTTAAAATATGACTATTAATTCCAAGTGTCTTGTTTGTTTTCAAATTTAAACATGAGACTATTAGTCTAGGAATTATAAAATGACTTAATAGTCTTTATATTATAATTATAATCCTGGGATTATAATCATTGCAAACAAACATAGCCTATGGGATTATTAATGTTAGAATTATAATTCTGGAATTATAATTATAATGTCAAGACTATTAAGCCATTTTATAATTCCGAGATTATTAGTCCCAAATCTAAATTTGAAAACAAACAAGATACTTAGGATTAATAGTGATATCCCAAGTATAATCCTTGCAAACAAACATACATTTAGTTCATGCATAAAATATATAAATATATGATTTTGTAGTGAATGTGACGACTTTTTTTTATCTTATTAGCTAATTCCCTCTTAGCTTATTAGTTCATCTAAATCTTACTTCAACGAATTGTAATAATACATAGAATAAAATAAAATAAAGTGGAGTATCAATGAGCCATAACTTACACTAGTCCTATATTAGTACCTTGATTGTTTTAACAAGAAATTACTGGGTGTTCTTTATAATTTTTACTCGTTTACCTCTCATGTAGCTCGAGTAAGAATAGTGTGCGTGTTAATTTAATTTTAATAAATAATTTTCTTTGAAACCAACTAAATTAATAAAAATAATTTGACCTATTTCAAACATTAAAACTACTTACAAACTCAAATATCATAAATAACTATCAAATACTCACTCCGTTTCTATTTAAGTGATGTTTTAGAGCTTATATTATTTCTCTAAATATATGATGTTTTTGAATTTTTAAGTGAATTGTGTGTGTTCTTAATGCAACAAACAACTCACCTCTTAATGTATCTTAACAACCACCATCTTTGTATTTAGAGGTCTTCTGAATAGTTAAGATATAAATATGAGTCTAAACTATTCAAAAGATCTCTTAATACAAAAATATTGATTGTTAAGATATATTAATAGATGAGTTGTTAAGATACAATCAAACACTACCATTATTTTTCACAATCAATCTTTATTAATTAGGTGTATAACCAATTTCCTGGACTCGTTATCCAATTTTAAAAGATTTTAAAAAAGTCAAGAATCGATTAGATTATTTTATGTGGAGAGAGAAAGAGAGAATGTACTTATATGTGAATTAAATAATTTTTTTAAAGAAAGATGGATAAACGTGTTGCACCTTTAAGTGCAAAATTTTAGAATTTAAATAATCACATGCTAGTAATATTTTATATAATTAAAATGTTTTCAAATTATTATTTTTAATGTCATTTAAATAAGAATGGAGGGATGTATCTTTTAACTTAACATTATTTCATAGAAACTACATCATATTTGATTTAAACATCATGCTACATCAGGTGACTAAGGCTATAAAGTTTAATGGAATGATTGATTGGTAGATGATATAATAATAAAAAGGGTCAATATAATGTGTAAAATAATTCAAATACTTCATTAGGCAAGTTTTTTAGAAACACTGTTAAATATATACTTACATAAGTCATCCATATTCCCATCCACCATGTTTAAGGATTTAAGGATGTTACCTATATGTAAACATGATCAAAAGGATTGAAACCATTACCATGATGGAGTTATGTTTACCAATAAAATCTCAACTTTTAAGAACCAAAGGTGACTAAAGTATTACTTTGTATCTCTATCCAGTGGTATGAGACCAAAAAAATAAAAAATGAGAGGGAAAAAAACATTTGCCAGGCTACCAAATTGTTAATTTTCAGACAAGTGGCCTTTTCTCTTCATGTTCTTCGTCATCAATACTTTCTACTGCTCTCCTTTCCTCTCTGAGGTAAGAATTATTTGACATTGGAGCTCGAGTGGGAGCCTTGCTCTCGGGCAACATCTTCAAGATGATTCCCATGGAGATGAGCAGCAGCCCTGATCCGTGTTGCTCAGTGAGAGGCTTTGTAAAAATCAAGTAGGACAACAGTAAAGTTACAGCCTTTCTCGCGGTTGTTATCTGCGTGCAAGTATCAAATCCAACTTCGTAGTTAGAATATCCGTCCGAGTACAAGTGACCATCAAACACGAAAGAAACATTACCATAGCATGCAAAATATTACAAAATGCATAAATAAGCAGGAAAGAGAAATGATGTCTATGATGATTAATGAGAAGCACAGTAAACTGAACCTACTGACCAGAAGTGCTGCAAGTGACATTTAAAATTCAGTAACAATTTGAGTGTCATGAACTCATTGTTTTAAACAATTAGACGATTAAATAATACATATATTATTGCAATAGAGACTGAGAAGAAGGAAATGTAGTTTTACCATTGCAGTGGTGGCAGCCCCAAAGATGGCAATAAGTGATAAAACAGAGACTTGCCCAATGAATGTGGCCATAGCTTCAAACACTAACACCCCATATACATAAGGATGCTGCAAAAATGTAATAGCAAGTCATTCAGTATAATTTCAATGACAATAACTAGCATCCCTTGTAAGAAACAGCTGAATTACATATAACATATGAACGCTCGGATATAATATCGATATAAGCAGCTCTCTATGTTAGTTTATATATTTGTAACAAAATAAATGGAGATACAGCTATATTATTCTTTAACCTCCTTTAGCATTTTATGACTGGTATGCTTTAATCTTTGTCGCAGTATTAGTTTTATTTTGTTTTCAGTGCTAACTTAAAGCAACAGCAGAACCATCCGACATGATACAGTTGGGGAATTGGAATAAACTAATAAAGTAGAAGTTCAACTCTCAAATCATTAATTTCTCCCAGGAAGTTCTTAAGAGGTGGGTGAACGTATTGGACACGTTACACATGACTACCGCGAATGCAACTCTTATCTAAAATACTATACATGTTTCTTTTCTATAACCACTTTTCAAAGAGAAAAGCATACAAGGGGAAAGAGGGGGGGGGGGGGGGTGGGTGATATATGATTTCTACACCTGAGAACAGGAATTCCATGCCGTGAACAATTCTCCAGTTAGAATCATGGGTGGAATTAGGAATGGCAACCCAACTACTGTTGAGCAGAATAGCATCTCCATCTGTGAGATTTAAGAGCACAAAAGTTAAATGACACCAAATATATTTGTTATGACTTCAAAATGCATTACGCCTAGACTAAGAACTACCAGAGAATTAACAAAGATACCTGTGTGGTTTCAGGATTCATGGTAAAGATTGCTTCCTGCAGATTACCCAGAAACGCATCCATGACTAGAGCACCCAATACCATCACAACACCAATGACACTGAAATTAGGAGACGTGTTGGCATCTGCTAAGGTGAAGAGAATCAGGCCAACAACTAGAAGGAGAGCAGAGAGATATTCATGAGGCGGGTATTTTCTTCTCAAGCCAGGAATAAATGCACCCATCACCATGACAGGAAGTACCTGTACTCTCAAGGTCAGAACAACAGAATTTGAGGTTTCTGGGAAAGAAAAGAAAAACAAGGTCTTCCCAACTAAAATGGACTATAATATTATATGCTATTGAAAGTGGTAAAGTCTAATTTCAAAATGTAAAAAATTAATGACAAAACATGGTTGAGGTTTACCTTTGTGGATTTGAACATGATCTGTGCGGGATAGTTAAGAAAAGCCAGAGAACCCTTTGTCAATCCATGCGAGCCCATAAGAACAGCAGAAAGCTTCACATATGTTTTCCATGGGTTCACCATTTGCTTGGTGGTGAATCCCTGCAAGTATAGGAGTACCAAGTACACAAAGCCTTGTACAAACGTAAAATACCATCCATAGCTGAAATTAAAAACCAGATATTAATAAGAATACAGATCAAAGGGATAAATTAAGATTTACAAGATCAGAAACTTTGACAAACCTGAACTGAAGCCTATTATACACATATTCCTGTTGGAGAAAAACATTATTTTCTTAGTTAATCAACCCGTATCACTCCAAAATTTTAAATTGACAGTAAAATTGCAAATTGAACTGATCAACCAATACACATATATTGGGAAATGGGGTCTTTAAAAATTCTCAAAGCAGAATCACTCAAACACAGACTAAACATCTTCATTTACTATTTGGTATTAGGCCCAATACAAGAGTAATCTAAAATTAGAAAGAAAAGCTCAAATCATTCACAAAAATAAAATGAAAACATAAACATACACAGAAAAAGAGGTATAAATATATAGAATCAGGAAATCCTGACTGAAATGAGGATAAGCATAATTAAATTGACCTCGCAAATGCCATTAACAAGGTAGCCAAAGAAGAACCCAGATGAGCATATGAGAAATTGTTGCCACTTGGGTCTATCAGACAGAGAATTCCCAAATAGAGACCTAGCTTGTTCTTCAGCACCCTTCATCTAAATCAGCCTGATCGTTCGATTGGATGAAATTGAAGATGGTTTGATAGAAATTTCCGATGACACGTGTATCAGATTTGGCTGTGCTACAGTTGCATGGTATTAATTTGATGAGAGAAAGAATAGGGAAATAGAGGTGTAAAGAGAAATGAAATGAGGTTTAATAACATGCACAAGAAAAGTATCAAGATTTGAGCCGAGTAATCTTCTGTGACACTCTTTCTAAATCTCTCTGTTTTTGTCAGTTGCATATCAATATATACACAGATAAACATACCATAAATTCCCCCAAAGAGGGAATGAGAAAGGGAGGAAATTACGGGTTGATTTCTGTATTTGCAAATGCAGAGTTTCTGCGGATCTGTGACTTGTGAGGTTGAAAGTTGGAGGGTTTTAGGAGGAGAAATGATGGCTGACGAATTGGTACTAAACGAGTACATATAGAAATATTAATCAATCTTTAATTTTAATTCCACAATTTCTGAGTGGGTGGGCTTTTGTGTTCATTACAAGTTGGGCTTGCTTACCAAGTCAATTTTGTGTACTATTTTACATTCTTTATCCCATAAAAAGAGTCTTATATATAAAAAGGGGATTATTAATTTTGAAACTGGAAGTATTTAACTACAAATATGCTACAACTATAGAATCGTACTGTTGTGCTTAAATATTATGGTTGAGCGAGACTCGGATTCGTTAATAATATGATTTAAATTTAAGTATTAAAAATAGTTTGAATAAAATATGAGTAAAATCTGAACAATTTTATACTCGATTTATTTAATATTCAAACTACTTGAATTCTTGATTGTGATTCAATACATACTCAATTGATATAGATTCGATTAGATGCTCGATACATTCTATTATAATATATACAAATTTAAATTAAATTAGGATAATTAATTATTATTATTTTGTTTTATTTTTAATTTTAATTGTGATTTTATATTTGTAGTGTAATAGTAAATATATTTTCTCATTTCTAAGTAAAATAACAAAATTAATTTATAATTATAATTATTATAAAACTAGTTATTATGTAGAGATTTGAATTCGAACTTGAATTTGAAACTCGCGAGTAGTTTGAATATAATTCGATCTGAGTCGGATCAATTTCGAGTAATAAATATTCGAGTCGAGTCGAATCTGAGTATACCTTTTTAAATACAATTCAAATTCGAGTACAAATTTATCATTTCGAGTCAAATTCGAGTAGATATTTGTTCGTTTCGATTTGATTCGTTTACATCCTTATATATTGTTATGTAGTAAAAGCTAACCTACACTATCTATATCGTACAAAACAAAAACAAAGGGACATGATTGAATTTAGGGAATTTTTTTCCATATCAATACTACAATATCAATTGTGATTAACCGTGTATATTATTTTGGATCTCAAACTTCTATTTAATTAATCTACAACTGATATATTAATTGTTGAAATAATAATATGGACAACAAATTGTCATAAATTAGCAGCCACATACACAATGTGTGGGTAGGGATGGAGTAGAGGGGTAGGGGTAGAGGTAGGGGTAGGAGTGGGAACAGTGATACATAATCACATAATATTATTTTTTTGGTGGAGGTGGGGGTGGGGTGGGGGTGGGGTGGGTGGGGTGGTAGGTGGTGGGTGGGTGGTGGGTGGTGGGTGGGGTGGGATGGAAGTAGAGAAGGGTAATGGATACATAATCACATAATATTTTTTTTTGGGGGGTGGGGGGTGGGGGGGTGGGGGTGGGTGGGTGGGGTGGTGGGATAGGGAGTAGGGGTAGGGGGGTGGGGGTGGGGGTGGGTGGGGGAGGGGGTGGGTGCGTGGGGTGGGTGTGGGGGTGGGTGTGACCCCAGATTTTATCAATAAAGATTTAAATTTTGTTTAAATAATTTCTAATATTATGGTTGAATTTGAGATAATATTATAAATATGGGTAGATTTATAAATTTTTGAAAAGATGCAGTTGGTTATATTATATTCGATTGGTCATTTTAATATTCGGTTTAATATAATAAATACAACAACTACCAATCGTTGGTGAATTAATAATGTAATTATCATTCGGATCGAGTAAAACCACAAAAAATATTTTATTGAAATAACTACTAAGTTTTACCGCTGACATTGTTGAACTACTTCAGTAGAAAAAGACAAAGAATCGTAACAGATCAGAAAGACACTGCAGATTGATTATCACGCTTATGTGTGTTTCACCCGGTTTGATTCCATTATCACGATTAATAATATGAATTATTATAATGATAATGACGTTTTGTTTTTATTCAGTATTATTAACGTAATAAAACAAAAACATCTTTTATATAAAATGTAATACTTTATTAAAGTTTTATTCTATAAATGAATATATTATATTTTATTACGATAATAACAGATAAATAGTGTTTTAGCGTAGTGTTGCGTAGTATTTCAGATAAGAAAATATTTTTATATAAATAGAATATATGATATTTTATTTAAAAGATTTTACTTTAAATATGAATCACGTCGATTAAAAGTAAATCAATCGAACCGATTCATTGGATTAATTACTACGCATTCTATTTTCCTATAAATGTTCTCATTCCTTCATTATTTTTTTACTTAATTCACCGAAAATCTGTATAGAGAATTTATAGTAAGTTTATGTATATAAAATCTATATAGTATAGAAAAGAAGAAGATTCTCAGATTTCACTACTTTTGATATTCATTTGCCTTTTTACTGTAGAATATTATTATTTATCCCGTAGAAAAGTGTTATTCTTTCTTATTCACGTAAGTTATAACTTTCGTTATTCCATTCATTATTATTCTCATTGGAATAACTCGTAAAGCCGACATACCCTATACACATAACTTTGATACGCAGATACCCTATACTTGGTGAAATCCTTATATTATTCCATTCTTATTTATTCGGTTGGAATAACTCAGATACGCTGTGAATCCCCTATATCTTGGTGATCTTCTTCTCGTTATTCCATTCTTTATTATTCATTTGGAATATCCTCGTCATGCGTGCTTTTACAACCGGACACTCCTGCCCATTATTTATTATTATTCATTTATTATTATTCATTGTGGATCATCTCGTTTCCATTAATTTCAATTCGACCTTGTTCGTTATTATTATTCTCATTGGAATAACTCATATACATACGCCAAGATCGCATTTGCGTGGTGATTGATTTTGTTATTCCATTCTTTATTATACTGGGTTGGTTAAAAAACTTCGAATTTCTATCTTTCATTTAAATTAGTAGAATATCCTCGATATTTGCGTTTCATCCAAAGATCTTTCATTGGAAATATTCTTCCGATCATTCTCGAATTTTACTCTACAAAACAAGATTTGTTGACAATTCGGACGTTATTAATTCCCCTGGATAAAATAATTCTCGAACTTGTTTTATTCAATTATTACGTCATTGTCATCATCCCCACGTTATATTACGTTATCATCGAACATTACGCAAGATAGATGAAACTTAAGATGATTACGACTGCGATCATTCTAAGATAATCGCCAACATTATAAATGACGCGATAAAAGTTCTCGCCATCAGAATGTAATGCGATGATGGATAATTTTTGGTATGATTATAATAAAGGGGTGATTCTAAGATAGTCGACCATCGATAATTTGATGAAAATCCTCGATCGCCAGACAAGGGGATGATTAGATATCGGTTTATTCATTAAACCGAAGTCTTAATGATAAAAATTTATGAAAACCTTTAAACGCAAAAGATAGTAGACTTTTATTTTCTACTGACTTTTTAATTGGATCAGATATTCCATCGCAGCTTAAACCCATTGTCTATCAGATTTTATCGCTTTACATCGTTGGCGCTAACGATAATTTATTCTGATTATCTTTACCATAATATTTCTTCTTGCCAATTGAAATTTCACCTTTTCTTTCACCGTTTCTTAAAACGGAAATAAGGCATGATTTGGAAATGAATCTGAAAGAATTAATGGTCAGGATAAGATTAGTTATTCCTCACTATTGCAATACAAATAGTGTGATAATAACAGAATGAGGATTTCCTTTTCGAGTTAGATAATATCTAGTGAGACAATATTCAGATTCAAACCACGATTTACGTCAGATCAGATATGCTACAGTTATGTTAGTAAGTTGTATTTGAATTTACGTCTAGTATGAGTGGCGGCCGAGATGGATGGACGATATCACTAACGACGGCGTCATATGGACAGAATGCAGAGAAGTGTATCATAATCACATAATATTTTTTTTTGTGGGTGTGGGTGTGGGTGTGGGTGGGGTGGGGGTGGAGGTGGGGGTGGGAGTGGGTGGGGGTGGGGTGTGGTAGGGGGATACATAATCACATAATATTTTTTTTTTGTGGGTGTGGGGTGGGGGTGGGTTAGGGTAGGGGTAGGGGTAGGGGTAGGGGTGGGGGTGGGTGTGGGGTAGGGGTGTATCATAATCACATAATATTTTTTGTGGGTGTGGGTGTGGGTGTGGGTGTGGGTTGGGGGTGGGGGTGGGGGTGGGGGTGGGGGTGGGGTGGGTGGGGGCGTGGATGGGGGTGAGGGTGGGTGGGTGGGTGACGGTGGGGGTGGGGGTGTGGGTGAGGGTGGGTGCCCTTGGAACATTCTAAATTGTGATGATGCAAAATTTCAAATTAAGAATGAGTTTATGTGATCTTTAAAATTTAAAATTCAATTATCATCTTTGTGAGTTTAATTTTTGATTTAGAACAAAATATGGGTCAAAAAATGGTTAACCGAATTGGAACCATAACCAACCTGAATAAATATGGTTCTAAACTTTAACTAACCTGAATAAATAAAAATGGTTAACCAACCCATTTAATTTCAGTTAATATGAGTTGACCCGACAGTTAACATATTATATTGCTAGTTCTATGTGTGTGGGGTAGCATATGCTTCTGATTTAAATATTTGATTTTAAACGTGACGTGGTTTAATTTTGAATTATTATGGTGTATAATTGAGTAATCTCATTTCGTGGTGGCTAGGTTGTCCTTTCCATGCTTTCAGTCATAATCTTACGTTCAATCATATAATGAAACAATAGGTCTACAGGGAAATTTTCTAGTGACATTTTCTAGCGATATATATTTTTTTTTTAGTTTTTTTTTTGTAGTACCTCTTAAAAAATATATAATATTTATTTCAACTGAAATTTTTATAAAAAACAGTAATTTAGGTGTAATTTGAATACATACAAGAAACAAGATCTGTACAGTCTGTACAATCCTGTTTCTTATATGTATTCAAATAACACATAAATAAATACTACAAAAAAAAAAAACAAAAAAAAAGTCACTAAAAGATATCCCCCAGAAGGACTATATGAAAATGTAACTTAAGTTGCAATATTCTACTTTTATCAGTTTATGTGGTGGACCTACTACACTAATTCTACATGATTATTTTTTTCCTTTTTGCTGGTTTACTACCATCATATAATGTATAATTATACTAACTTCATATACAAGACTATGCTATTTGATAAACATTAAATAAAATAGTTTTAAATTTGAATGAAATTAAATACCGAATGAAAAAAGTTATTTGTTATTTGACATATTTGAAATATATGAATTATATATTTTTATTATTTTATTCCTTTGAAAAAATTAAAAATTATTGTAAATTTATTTAATATTACTTAATATAATAGTTAATATTGTAAAAAAAAAACTTCATTCAACAGCCCATTCAACCAAAAAAATGTCAATAAATCATTCAGCTCAAATCGTCTGAATGGCTGACCGATTCAGCCATTCAGTATGTAACAAACAACCCCTATATCTATCTCTTCACTTCTATTTCATGATATTATAACAAACTCTTCTGATCAAAATATAAATAAATAAAAATTAAATACACTCATGTTCATGTTCATGTTCACATAGAGTTTTTGTATTAAAACAAGTCTTCAAACATATTTTTAACATTTAGTTGTTGGATCCCACTCACCCAAAAGTATTGGGGTTGGTTGGTTTGGTTTGGGCTTTATTAGATGGGCCTTTTCCTATGTTTTTTAATTTTTTTTTAAACTAGTTATGGTTGTATTTAATTTTTATTATTACTTTTTTTTTTAATCTTAAAAATCTTGAATTTCTTTCTTCAGATGAGCACTTGAGGTTCGGCTTACATAATCTAAACAATTAATTAATATTCCATTTAAATGTTAATTTTTTGAATTAAATGTCCGAAAAAGAAGGTATTTTAAAAAAAATATTTCTTCTGTTGAGTTCTGATTTCCTAATGTGAATTTGTGTCTCTTAATTTCTTTGGGTTGTATTGGCAACTACATTGAAGTTATAATTCAGTAACCGTTTAAAACCCGAGTTTAGTAGTGTATCTTTATGTTTCTTGTATTGAAAGAAGAGATAGTTATTTATTGAGCAAAAATAGTGAGAGAACCAAAGTTATATTTATTAGTACTTGGGTTAAGCAATTAATACTTACTTGAAATATTCAAACGACTTATATTAAGTAACACAAATAATTCTCTAAAACGACTCATCATTTGAAGAAGTAATGTATGTTAGAATGATGAAAAAAAACGTATTTCTAAAAAGTTTGAGATTTACTGTGAATTCACTCTCAAAACTATGCAACATCTTTATTATTCTATTTTAAAACAATAAAATATAACATGATAGTACTAGTACTAAATATCTTTAGTTTTCAATATTTTCCATTATTTTGTGAGTGTTATTTTTAACTACACAACCATTTTGAAATTTAAGTGATAAAATATAATAAATTAAGATAACGTGGTTGTTAATTTTTATTTATCAAAATGTATATACATAACTTGCAATAAGTCAATGAAAACTTTCACAATATAATTCAAGTGAATACATAGCATTGACTCAAACATGGAAGCTATAATTAGTCAATTCTTTATTTCAAAATGATTGGTATAATCAAAGTGAATGGAGTTACAGTTAAGCGCCTGGGGCTGGGGATGCTATTGAAAAGTTATGAAGGTCAACCTCTGGTCAGTATTGAGTCTAACAGCTGAGTGAGATTTGATTAGATTTCAAAACAAACAAACAAATAATAAATCGTACGTGTGATTTATTAAAAAAAATTAAACACATTTATAAACAATTAAATAATCAAACTTGAGATTCAAAAAACCACCGGAAGAAGCATCCAAGCTTCTACCTTTCCTGTCACTCACTCTGTTCAAATCTGATATATGCATATCTCCATTGCCAATGCTTCTCCTTCCTTCTTCATTTTAATTTAATTTAAAATTACCTTGAGATCTTCACTTGATTAAGAACCTACCTTTCTCTTTCACCCTCAAACATAAAACCCAATTCCTTTAAATCCCCTCTCTCTTTCCTATTCATTGATCAGCATATTCTCTCTCTTAAAAAAGCCTGTTAACTTTCTTTATGAGCTCAGTATCTGAACATTAATGGCACCAGCTTTATCTTTACCATTTACACTCATGCAATTCATCTTTTGATACTTAAATGCTCTTTGTACTACTTCCTGTTTCTACAAATTAACACCGCATTTCTGTCTCTATGCTTTTCATTCAGACCCTAATTTTACTTTTTTGCTGTGCCTCATTTCGAATTTTCGGTGGCATTTTTTGAATTGAGAAATGGCGTTGTTGGTTCCTTATTCTGATCCAAAACTGAAAAAACAATTTATGCTGAAAGATTATCTGTCTGATGATCTGAGCTCATGTTCATCCAGCGGATTCCGATCGTTTACCCGGCGGCAATGCTGCACCCCATCCGTTCGATTACTTATCGAAATCAATCTCACTAAAAAGAACAAGTCTCATCATCAACCACCGACCGTCTGGCGATCAAAATCAGCCGACTCATCTACGGCTAAGTCGGCGTTTCAGAAAGCTTCTGATGCGGTTATCAACGCCGTCAAACACCTCCCTTTCGCCGCCGCCGCCGTCAAGCCTAAAAAAGCAATTTTACCGAGTAGTTTTTCTAGAAAGTTATTCAAGAGAAGTTTCTGGAAGAAATCCGATCGTAAGGAGATCGAACGGCGGAAATCGTTTCAGACAGTAGTTGAAATGAAATCCGACACCTCGGATTTTTCTCTCTCCAAAACTACCACCGTAACTACGGCAGTAACCAATCCCATTTCTTCTACAAAGTGCAGCAGCAGCAGCAGCAGTGAGAGTAGCGGTAAAAGTAAGAAAAGTTACAGCTGCAGCTGGTCGGATAGCGAATTTACTAGGAGTAGCTCGTGCTCGAGCGGTAATTCTGAGACGGTAAATTCATGCGAGAAGGTTTCACCGGATGACGAAGTCGGCAAAATAGTCGGTGAGGATTCCACGGATGCAACCACCACTCCTACTGCCAACTGTATTATCGATAGCCCAAAGGTGAGAGTTTTTTTATTTACTACTACTTGGCACCTACTTTTTTTTTAATTTATGGAATAGTCCTTACACTTGTCTGTTGTTCCCCTCAATTGTTTTTTACCACTAAGATTCCATTTTCTATTTATTTTCTCTATGCTTTCTATATTCTTGTTAGGACTACAAAATAAATTTAATATGCTAAATTCTAAATGGCAATATATGACACTTTTTGTAGTGATTGGGTAAAAATTATGGTGATTTTGGATATGGGTGTGTTCTTTAACTCATAATTGCTACATTGTCGGGTGTTTATGTTATGATGACATAGAACCTATAATTATTCAATAATTCTAGGGGACCGGGAACTTTTGATCAGTTTAGCAATCGGTCCAAAATTTTTATTTTTTTTGTTTCGACTCTCAAAAAATGTATAGTATTTATTTCAATTGAAATTTTTGTAACATTATTTTTTTTAGGTATTCAAATTATACCTAAATCAATGGAATCTGTAAAAATTTTAGTTGAAATAAATACTATATATTTTTTGGAAGAAAGCAAAATTTTTTTTTTTTTTTTGGAAGTTCGTGACCCCCTAAGAAGGACTGATAATTATTAGTGTTAGAATTTGCACTTGGCAAATAGTATGATTTTTTTCATTTTACTTTCAATGCAAATATAATTTAACAATATTTATATAAATAGTCAAAATTTTACGCTTATTAAAAAAACTTTTTTGAATGTTGGGGGAGAGCCGATTTTATTTTCTATTTTAAGAAATAAGAAAATTTTAAAGAATGAGGGACATTATAGAAAATTTGAATTTCAGTGCGGGAAAGCAGGAGAGAAAACAGCTGGAGAAGTGGGGCTCGGCTCGGTAATACTTATTGAGTACACCTCGGATACGCCGTCGATCCCGCTATGAGTTGTCTAATACCGGGATCCATGGCGTTGAAACTCGCGACTGTATGTAGTTTCATGATACACAAAATGATAGTAGATCACCGCTACTCTTATGTTGTCATAAATACAAACAACTGTTTGGTAGGGCATTAAAATTTAACCATTTATGTAGGTGACAAAAGAGTGTTTTGTATTTTTCTATAGTTGGCTTGTTCCACTGGGTATATAGTAAGTTCAAAGTTATAACGGCAATCTTTTATTTTTATTTATTTATTTATTTATTTTCAAATACTCTAGCTAACATTGCCAAATAAGCAACATTCAAATGGAAAAAAAATATTGAATGTTAGTATATATGATGGACAAAATTAGTCTTGGGATTTACTTTTTCAAGGCTTTTATAGTTTCTCTTTTGCTTAGGATAGGAACATCCTAATAATGTTGAAAGTTGGACTTTGTTTAATATGAACATTACTACTACTAATTTATTTATTGGTAATGGGTCATTCCATACAAAGGAAAGGATTGTGCCTCACAAATCAGCCTAAGACACTAGTTTTAATTTATTTTGTATTAGTGCAAAGAAATACTAATATGGAAATTGTACATGTTTGCAAGTAAGATTTCATGAGGTGCCTAAAGAGAATAAACAATCGTACTAAAATTATTACTTATTAAATTCAATGCAATGAATATGTCTTACAATTATATATGTAGTTTGATGTAAATGGGTCGAGTATATATTGAAATACTGCTTTGTTTTCTTTTCAGACTCGAATATAATTAATTAACATGATGGATGGTTGATAACAGAAACAATGGACTAATGAGGAGGCTAAGGAACAGTTTAGTCCAGTATCTGTGCTCGATTGCCCTTTCCACAACGACGATGCCGAGGCAGAGGAGGAGGTTTCTTCACCTTTTAAGCGCAGACCCGATCGTGTGGAAGGTACTAATTAACACACTTTTTTCATTTTCTTATCCTTGTCAAAACTTATCAAGTTCTTGAACCCAACAGTATACTATGACTATCCAAATATATTTTGTTGAGAACTTAATTATTACTCTCACTTATTCATCAATTTTCAGATATTAATGACATTAAAGTACTGATGAAACATGCATGCTACACTCTTGATTCACAGGACCAAAACACAAGCTCATGCAGAAGCTTCGACGATTTGAGAGCCTATCCCAACTGGAGCCAGTGGACTTAGAGAAACGAATTGCATTATCCGACTTTGATCGTGAATCTTTTGGATCTACCTTGCAGACTTGCTTATTGCCAATCCTGAAAAATAATATTCCTGATGAGGAAGAGGAGGAGGAGGACAACGAAACAGAAACAAAGGCGGTAGAGTTACTAGAAGAAATGAAGGCAAAAACCCCATCAGTTAGCTTCAAATTCAAGGCAGAAAATCTTTTCTTGGATTTCTTTAGGGAGGGAATAATCGAAGAGAATGCATACAACTCATGTGAGCTGTTAGATGTCGCCAAAGATTGGATCAATGGGAAGCCACAAGAACTGTTTTTGGGATGGGAGGTTCAAAGGAACAGGCAAGCTTACATTAGAGATATGGAAAAGGGAGGCATGTGGGGAAAATTAGAAGAAGATAAAGAAGAGGTTGCTTTAGAGTTGGAGGCTGATATTTTCACTTCTTTGGTGAATCATCTGTTTCTTGATCTCTTCAATTTGGCTATGTAGATGTGAATACTGGAGTTGGACAACAACAACAACAACAACAACTCAGTGTTGTTTCCATGATAATTTTAGTTGGTTGTAGGCAGGAATTTGAAGGAGTCGAGTTGGGTACATTTCTTTGCTTGAATTCTGCACTTTGAAAAATGTTTCAACTTGTCTCAAATGTGTGATGAATCTCATAAAATTCATCACTTTTTGAATGCACGATTGATATGTAATAATGCCAAGGAAATGTACCAAAATCGACTTCTAGGAAATGTACTAACTAAAGCCAGTTCGAGGCTGTGGCCCAGGAATTTTTAGTTATTTATTTTACTTCCTGTACTTTTTTAGGTGAAGGTATGCAATTTTGAGTTATTTAGGTAAGTACTTGATTGTTTTCTCTTCCCCCTTTGTTACTAAATTATAGATTTTTTTTTATAGTTTGTTCTAAAAAATTAGAGATATATTTTTAACGCAGACACACATATATATTTTGATCGTAAATATAAATATCATTAATATCAAATAATTGTAATACAAAATTGACAAATCCAAAAGATTTAGACTGGACCACAAATTGCTTACAAAACACTTTGCATAAGTGAACACCAAAACCAGATAACAAATTACAACCAATTTTGAACCCCCTCTAGATATGCAATCTTACATATAAATGCTATTTGTGGCAAATGTTGAGGATACATTTGCCTTTTTATTTATTTTAAAATTATCATTTTAAAAATATATCTTTAAGAAGTGTAAGAAGACTTAGTAGTTCATAAAAAGAATACAATGTATGATTTATGCTCAGGCTGCTTGGTTGCATACAAAATGACTTGTTACAATTACATGACATTGATCCTTGTATACCCATGGTTAAAATGATTCTATTCACCACATTATAATTGTCCTACTTAACATTCAAAAATATGAAAAAAAACAAACAAACAGGTATGTAAATATAAACAAATCCTAATACCTTATTAGTCATTTTTTTTAATTTATAAAAAATACAATTTTCAGTAATTTAAGTACTTGCAGCCCAAAATCTAAGTGGATTAAGCAAAATGAATTATATCACACAACCAATGGGCCTCTAGTTGTATGGACTATTGGCATAAAATATAAACCGTCTTTCTTCTATTAATTTTCATAATCCCAGGAATAGTTCAAGTTAATGATGAGTATTAGGGAGAGTTTGTTTGATTATTGTATTGTCCTATGAGATTTTAGTGTTGCAGACCCACTATAATCACACACATGTTGTTGGGCCTGAATGAATCAAGATCTATTTTTGATACCGTTCGGAAATTAGCTTGTAAAAATAAATTCAACAAAACTAATATACCACACTCGTTCCAATTTTTTTTATTTTAAAAAAAGATTCTATTATTTTGCGAGTAACACTGAGAATAACAATTATAACAGTCCCTCATAATATGTAAAATTAAACTTATCTAAAGCTACTTGAAAGTCTTGAATGGTCGTCACCAACCCCCAACCATTGAAAATGTCAAAATAAGCCAACTAGTCTAAGAAATTAATCCGCAAGCGTGTTTTGTGTTTAAAATACTAACCAATATCGATAGCTGTAAAACTTGCAATACTTTTACAAGTTTCATAGCTTCATGGTAAAAAACGCCATAAACGAAAAAAAGAGAAGCTAAAAATGAACTGGAAGGTTTATATTAAGTTATATATCTATGGCATTATATATATATATATATATATATATATATATATATATATATATATATATATATATAGAGCGAGCTTTCATCTATATATAAAAGGAAGTACAATCATATCCTCAAAATCTCTCCCAAAAGTTCTTTAATTAATTTGACAAAGTCTTCAAAAGCTTTGTAAGTAAATATACTCCATATATATATATATATTGTTTAATTGTTTGTATTTCAACTCTTAAATGTATATTTTAATTACTATATGATGATTATGCTTTGTTTGTTTAAGATTTAATTGTGACTATTGATATCGATAAATGAATCAATCAAATCTTCCTTCATCTTTTTTAATAATCATCAATTCTCTAATCAACATTAATTTATAGGATATGAAGTGACAAATGAATTTATAATTTCTTTTCATGCTAATTAATATAAGCTCTTTATTTGTAAGCTAGATAGCTAGCCCCTATAAAAGCAAATGATCAAACATAATGAAGAACTAAAGTTTGCTATTAAAATTTAAGATAAAATTCTACAAATTTGATATATAATTTCTTTTCATGCTCATTAATAGTTGTTTGTTCTATTCTTTCAATTGCATGCATTTTATTGGGTTTGCTATGCAAGAAGGGTGCAAAATGCTTTTTTAAAACTTTCATGCACTTGTTTTTTGCTATCTGCTTGTGTTGAATTAATTAAAAAATTTCTGTCTTCTGCTTATTCGAGGTTACAATGGAGGCGAAAATCATATCTAGGAAGATTGTAAAACCATCCGTTCCAACTCCTGGTGAGCGTAGGACTTGCAAATTGTCCTTCTTCGATAAACTTGCTCCATCAGACCACATTCCCATAATTTTCTTCTACAGCAATACGAAAGATTTGGACGAGAAATTGGTAAAATCACTATCCGAGACCTTAACCAAATATTACCCATTTGCCGGAAGATTCGTTGAAGATGGTTATTACATTGATTGCAACGATAAAGGGGTGGAATATATAGAGGCCGAAATTAATAACTTTGAACTCGGTGAGTTTCTTAGAGTAGCACCTAAAAATATGCACCTCCTAAATGATCTTGCTCTTAGGGACAATTTTGGGGAAACTCATTTGGTCACCACTCCAATTTTTGGGTGTAAAGTGAGCAAGTTTAAATGTGGGGGAGTAGCTATATGTATGTATCTTTCACATAAAGTAGCTGATGGATTTACGGCTGCCACATTTTATCATGCATGGAGTAGTACAAGTAGACTGGGCACCAAGAATCATGAAGAGGTTTCTTCTTCACCAAGTTTTTGCCTCGCTTCTCTTTTTCCGGCAAGAGATTTATCGGTGGCCCTCAAGCCTGAGCCGGTATCATCATCGGAAAAAACCCTAGGCACGCTTGTTACAAAGAGGTTTGTGTTTGATGAAAAAGCGATATCCAAGCTTAAAGCCAAAGTTAGTTATAGGGCGAATATTAATGGGCCTACTCGCGTCGAGGTTGTGACATCTGTAATATGGAAGACCCTTATAAGAATTGCTGCTAGTCAGTCAAAAGGTGTAATACACTTGAGGGACTCTGCACTCTATCTTTACCTAAACTTGAGAGGAAGAACAAGTATAGTAACGGATGATGATTCTGATTCCTCGTTATGCGGAAACTTTTACATTCAAGTTCCCATTAAATTCAAGGTTGATAATAGAAGTACTACTAAAATGGAGGAGTTTGATGAATTGCATGAATTGGTAAATTTGTTAAGGGGTGGTTTAGGAAAAGCAGTTGAAAACTGCCGGAAAATTTCGACGGCGGATGGTTTGGTAACGGAGGTGGCAAATTATGTGAATGGGATAAGAGAGGATATGGGGAATGAAGAAGTGGATGTTAGGTTTTTCAGTACATTATGTAGGTTTCCATTTTATGAAGTTGATTTTGGATGGGGGAAGCCTGAATGGGTGACCACAATTGGGATGCCATTGGAAGTAGTATTTCTAATGGACACTAAATGCGGGACAGGAATTGTAGCAACGGTGACCTTGAATGAAACGGCCATGCTTCAATTTGAACGTGATCCAGACATGATTGCATTTACTAATTCATAGCTAACGCTAGCTTTATACTCCATTAGCTATGGCCGGCCTATAGGGAATGTACGTAAATACTACGTACTACTACTAGTACTATATTGGAGTAGCTCGCTCATTGTATTTTTTGCAGCTTAACTAGTTATTTTAATTAGTAATTAATTGATTCTTCTTTTTGTTCTTTATAATAATTAAGAGAATGTATAATCTAATATTTTGTTACGAATTTAGACAATTGCGTGCTAAGAATTAAGAAAATTTCTTACCATTTTAATTACTGACTATAAAGTAGATAAATTAATTTCATACTAACCACTCCTGCTACCTATCACTAGTCATGGTGAGATTAATAATAGTTCAAGCGTTGAAAATACTAAACATTAGGCGCAGCTGCTGATGCTCAGTGAATAGGCCTTTTAACCAAACACATTAATTAATTAACCCCATTTGTAGATTGTAATTAGCTTCGATCGACCAATTAAGGCCATTGTTTATTACACTCAAGTGTGAAAATGGTTTTCGACGTGAGTGATAGCTTCGATAATCTTTTACCTTAATTTGGGAAAAGAATAAAGTAATTCATTTTAATTATAATAGTCTTCATAAAATTATAACACAGACAAATTAAATGTACGTCTCAAATTAAAGTAAAACATTATCATAGATATACAGAGATAGAGACTACTGTTCATTTGACCAACTAATATGACGCACCAAGCCTTATTTGTATATTTATTTATATGGACTTATATTTTTTAGCATTAGAAAAATAGCTAGCTAGAGATCGAACCTAATAATTTATATACCAACTTTGCCTTTTAAATTATATATTTTCCAAGATCAATTATAACTACCTACCTACCTACTACCACAACCATGTATTCAAAACCCTAATAGCTAGGTTAATAACAGTAGACTTTTCAGGTTATAGGACAAAATAGAGAAAGTCAAACAAATTGATGCTTTCATTGGTTACAACCCTTTTTTATAAAAAAAAATTTATTTTTTAATTTTATGGAATATGAATCATCAGAATTGTAAAGGTGATATGAACTTACTACTCCTAGAATATATAGGAGTATTTCGAAATACTTCTTCGTCTACAATTTTGATTGATCTCTTTCCCATATGATCGATCTCTTTCATATTCTTTAATTTCTCATATACTCATGTGCATGCATGTCTCCACATCAATCAATTACATGCATATAATATGTACTCCATATTTTTTTGTTTGAGATCGAGACAGAGATCTTAATCCGCATTTATCTTTCAGCAATTAATTATAAAGACACACCTAATTATTAAGGTTTTAATGTTTTATCCTTATATAGGACATATATGCCTAATTAAGGTTTTAATGGCGTTCAAATTCCAATGTTTGGATATACTCCCTCCATTTCTAAATAAGTGTCGTTTACGGTTTTTGCACATGGATTAAGAAAGTCATTTAATACTACTCCCTCCGTTCCTTAATATAAGTCGTTTTAGAGAAATATTTTTGTTCCTTAATATAAGTCGTTTGAGAATTTCAAGTAAATATTAATTGCTTAGTTTCCAATATTACCCCCAAATATTAAATGTAACTTTGGTTCTCTCACTATTTTTTGTTCAATAAATAACAATCTCTTATTCAAATACAAGTAAATATAGACAATTGATATTATAGTTAATCTTTATACAATCATTACCTTAATACTTACAAGACAACTCTAAAACGAATTATATATTAAGGAAGCGGAGGAGTATCATTTAATAGTTGAAATATATGTAAAATTCCATCACTACCCCTTTATGGGAAGTTGAAAACTATTAATACTAAGGGTGAGAATTTCTTGGGACAATGAGAGAAGATAAGGGTGATATAGGAAAGTAAATAATTTATTCTCCTAAAAAATTGTAAACGACAAATAATTTAAAACAAACTTTTTTTTTTCAAAACGTCATTTATTTAGGAATTGAGGAAGTACTATATGAAGTTGAAGTGAATAATTACTAATTTCCTGACGAAGGATGTAAAGCTTTTGAATCTTTTCATTTCTTCATTCATGTCTAAAGAGAAAAGGAATTGAAAAAAATAATTTCTAAACGAATAAATTAACGTTACCAACGTTAATTTCCCATGTTTCGATAGATAGGCCAGGGCCCAGGGCTGTCAAAATGGGGCTCATAGCATAAATTAATTGACGGTTAATGTCATGCAATTAATTAATAATGCATATATATTTCACGTAATAATGGAGTATAATTGATGAATTAATGATTGGCACGTTCATTAATAATGCATTATCGTTTAAAGTTAATGCACACAAATTAATGAATATAATTAATACCTACTATCCTTATTAATCGTCTCAACCAATTATTCCCTTCTAATATTTCTTATTCAATTTAACCAATTACTTCTTATTCAACCAATTACTATTTGGATTATACATTGAATTGAATAACAATCATTGGGAAGAGAAGAAAACTTTAAATAGGAGAAAATTTTAAATAAGGGTAAAGTAGGAAAAAAATACTACCTCCGTCCCATAATAAGTAATTTTTTAGCTTAAATCACACATACCAATACACAAGTTAAAATGGCAAAAATACCCTTAATATATTTTCTTTGAAGTTGAAAAGTTAATGAGTGTCATTTAATTGTAGTGATTGCAAGATGCAATAAATACCATTGAATGCATAAGGTAATATATGAGAAAATATTGTAAAAATTGTATTGGAGTTCTAACACATCATATCACTTATTTTGGGAAAAAATATTAAACCTAAAAAATCACTTATTGTGGGACGGAGGTAGTAGCTAATGTGTATTGATAAATTCAAAATGACAATCTTTTTGGAACAAAAATTATTTTCTAAAACGATAATTTTTTAGGAACGGAGGGAGTAGTATTTTTTTAATGATCAAGCCCTGATCACCACCATTTTTTTCAATATGGCCTCCACCATTATGCTGCAAACAAACATGTGAGACCCCATATTTTATCAATAAAGATTTAAATTTTGTCAAAATAATTTTTAATATTATGGTGTGAATTTGAGATAATATTATAGTTGTGGGTAGTATTTATAAATTTTGCAAAGTATGCAAGTTGTTATAAAATATTCGTTTAATTGGGAAATATTCTTTTGTTAGGGAATATTATTATAACTACTCAATCATTGGTGGACTCATTAATGTAATGTAATTATTAATCGAATTGAAAACGACAAAAATATTTTATAAAAATAACTACGGAGGTGTTACTGATAAAAGCTGTTGAACTACCCGGTGGTAAAAGTACGATGAATACGCTGTGGTTGCATAGTAGTAGCATGCAGATTGATTATTGATGCTTACGTGAGAAGTCACTCACCTACGCTCAATTATTCTACATCATATCTCTTATATTATTGATTCAATTATTGTCACAAGATTATCATCTCGTATAATATGTTATATTATTAATTGAGGGCGACAAGTTATAAATGATTAATAATTGTGGAAAGATTAAAAATGTGTTGATTAAAATAAAATGATTTGTGGTAATATTTATTCAATCCTTAATGTATATAAAAAGTGCGTTATAAGACGTTTGTGGTAAGTTTGATTATTTTATGGGGGCCCATATGTCATTATCTAAGAGTCTCTTCATCAATAAGAATTACCTTTGTGAATAGTAATTACCTTCGTCACATAGTAATTACCCTTGTGAATAGTAATTACCTTCATCAATAGTAATTACCTTTACCAGACGTCAAACCACTTTGCCGTTTCACATTACTGAGCGTCGAACCACTTTTCTTTTCACATCACCGGTCATGCAGCCACTTTTCGCCTTTTCACATGGTAGGTGCTTAAGTAGAAATCTTCTATAAATAGAGGCCTAAGTGCTTCATTATTTTTCACTTAATTCACCGAAACTCTGTAGAGAGAAACTATAGAGAGAAAGAAGAAAAGTATTCGCTACTTCACCTCGCCAATATTCGGTTCTTGAAGGTAGGGAATATTATTTGTTGTTCTGTAAGGGGTGTTATTCTTTCTTATTCATGAAGAGAACTGTTGTTATTCCATTCGCTTATTATTCGTTGGAATAACTTTTGAAAAAGTGGTATACCCTATACATAACTCAGATCACGCCAGATACCCTATACTTGGTGAAATCCTTATATTATTCATTCTAATTTATTCTGTTGGAATAACTTTTATACGCGGAATCCCTATACTTGGTGATCTCCTTCGTTATTCCATTCTTTATTATTCGTTGGAATATCACATGCGTGTTTTACTACCGGACCGGGTTCCATTGTTTATTATTCCGCATTTATTATTACTTTGGAATATATCGTATACGTGTTTTTTACAGGACACGGTTCCATTGTTTATTATTCAAAGATTTATTATTACATTGGATCATTTCTGTGATTGTGAATTTCACGACACGGTTCCGTTATTATTATTCTGTTGGAATAACTCGCGTCATCCAAGATCGTACGCATGCGTGGTGATTTCTTTTGTTATTCCATTCTTTATTATACTGGGTTGGTTAAATCTTTGACTTTCTATACTCCATGAAATTAGTGGAATATCCTCGATATTTCGCTTCATCCAAAGATCTTTTCATGGAAATATTCTTCCCGATCATTCTTGAATTTTACTCTACAAAACAAAGATCATTTTGACAATTTGGACGTTAATAATTCCTGGATAAAATAATTCTTAAACTTGTTTTATTGAATTATTATGTCATTATTGTCATCATCCTCATGTTATATTATGTTATCTTGACCACGTGTATAGATGAACTTAGTATGATTATGACGAGGGATCATTCGGTATAATCGTGGCTTGTTATAAATGATGTGATAAAAGTCGCCAGTTACTGTGTAATGCGTTGATGGATAATTTTGGTATGATTATGACCGAGGGGTGATTTGATATAGTCGTGACCATTGATAATTTGATGAATATCCTTGTCAGAAGTAGTGCGGGGGTGATTCGATGATGTGGATTATTTATTAAAATTTGAGTCTCGGTTATAATGATGATGAAAAACCTTTAAAACCTAAAAAGATAGTAGATTTTATTCTCTACTTGACTCTTTTAATGGATTCGCTTATTCCAAATTGCAGATTAAACTTGTTGCCTATCAGTATTTTATCGGTTTAACATTTGTTGGCTAATGATAAATTATTCGCATTATCTTAGTCATAATATTTTCTTCTTGGGCTATTGAGCTCACCTTTTCTTTTCATTGTTCTCTTGAGGAAATGAGAACATAAATTTGGACGAAGTGGGAGCGGAGTAATGGTCCGGAGGATAAGATTAGTAGTCCTCACTATTCGTGAAATAGTGTGATAATAGTAGTAATGAGGACTCCTTTTGAGTTTGTATAATATCTAAGTAGACAATATTTCAGATCAAACTCACGCTTACGTCGTATTGCATACTACGAGTTATATTAGTAAGTTGTATTTGAATTTATGTATCATGTAAGTGGCGACCCAAGATGGGTGACGTATACCTAATTTTGGGGGCGTCACAAAACATGTATGCATGAAATTAATGTTCAACTATATTTAATCTGAAAAACAACTTTGAAATACAAGAAATTGGTAAAAACTGTTGAAAAATTAATTATAATTATGAAATTTAATGTCGATAGGATAACTCAAAACAACTCAACGCAACCTTTATATATATAAATACCCTAAAACATCACCTAAACACAGGGTAACGAATCTTATAGATCTCTTAATTTGATAGTTTTGAAAATAAAACTTACTAATTCCCATACCTAACTCCAAATGAATTAAAGGCTATTAGGAGTTTTACTAGTGACCAACGAAAGTTTAAAATGTAAAGTTGAGGTCTTCTCCCACTTGAAGAAGTAAAAAAACAAACTCAATTTGAGTAGTTGGATTATGTCTGTATTTATAATTTCATCGTATGGGAGCTAGTTGGAATAAAAGTCATACTTAGAGTTTCTTTATAACTATAATTTCCATAATTGAATAGGTTATTTAACTACAACAAAAAGCCTAATTGTTAATTATGTGGACATAATTGAATAGGTTATTTAACCGCATGCGGTCGCTAATTGTTAATGATGTGGATATATCCGCGACCGAAAGCGGTCGCTGACAGAGAGTGGTCACCTCGCCAAAGTTTCGCACCAAATTTTAGGAGGGAAATTCATATCAATGACCGAACAGCGACCGTATGCGGTCGCTAATATGAACTAGCAACTAGAATCCATCTCGGTCGCAGATAGCGGTCGCTATTACTATTATCAGCGATCGAATATGGCGGTCGTTGATATTATTAGTTGCAGATAGACCTTTTTCTTGTAGTATTTGTTCCTTAAAAATAAAAAGTCGAATAATACAAGGAATAACAAGTTACTCTTCTAGAATATCAAACATCCAATCCACTAATATAACCATCCGACAACGTGACATGAATCCGTTAGACCCAATAAACCACACAACTCAAACGTATGACTTTTGACAAGTAAACGCACCTCATCAAACAAGTTGTCAGTTGTTAAATCGATTCCAACTAACTGAAACTGGATTAATCATACAAATATATAAGAACATCATATCTAGTGGCAAATAAAACAACTTCTCTTCTTTTCTTTTTAATTAGTAAACGCGATAATGCTCACAACTAACTCCTACGGCCAAATTGACCAGTTAAGCCTCACTAATCAATGGGCCTTCACATGCAAAATATTGTGCTATTATAATTTTTGGGAAAAGAATATTAAGCAATTTATCAATCCGCAATCAGGGGTCAGTGTTACAGTTCTTCACGCCTCACAACCGTCACCCATATATATATATATATATATATATATATATATATATAAAGCTGCGACTTTTTAAAAACAACGCGTTAGATCGAGTAGAATAAAAACAAGCTGATAAAGCCGAGGAATTTAAAATTAGTTAGCCTCAAGTTCATTCGTCTATAAAAGGAATGACAGTGAACTAAGTTAGGCACCATTCTGAATATCCTTGGCCAACATCTCTCCCAAACATTCTCTTGACAATTCTATCACAAAAGTCTTCAAAACAAAGTAAGTATTTCTCGATCATCTAATTATATAAGGAATTAGTTTAGTCGTAGTACTGGAGGCCTAATTGTTAGCCCTTGCACGAGTCTAAATTTTGTGTCTCATCTTCTGTGTAACATGTATCAGAGTGGTTAGCATGAAGTTAACTTTGAACAATTAATCAATACAATGTCAACACGCATATCGGGAGGTGATCTCTTTTGCGTCAGCGTTGTATTGATTAATTAATTAACGCATATCGAGAGGTGATCTCTTTGCGTGCCAGCGTTGTATTGATTAATTAATTAACTTATCATAAAATTAACTTCATGTTAACCCCACTCATCATGTATCATTAGGTGTATTTCTCCATTTAAACATATGGGAGTTAGTTTAGTTGTAGTGAGGCTATACAAAGATTATCCGGTGCTCACAAAGGGTAGTGCATGGTTGCGGTACATCTATGTAGCATAGAAGAAACTAAAAAAATCTATGAAAAGTTAATAGTATCAAAAGTATATATTTTATCCAAATCGTCAATTGTTTGTCTAAAACGCCTTTATATAATTAAGAGCGTACATTTTAATTATGCATTGTCAAATTTTATACAAACGGTAACATGCATATTTATTTGTTGATTATTTTTTACTTAATAGTTTCCCAACGAGAAGCAGGAAAAGTTAATTAGTACGTTTTATTATCCTTAACAAAGTAGATGTAGGAAAGTTATTTATTAATTTCCTTTTCAAAGGATATCTAAAAGAGTATCTAGTCCTATAAATATAGGTTTTTATGAAACTTTTAATTATTTATTCAATTCTTAATTAATAATATTACTACTTGTTTTTTCTTGGAGAATTCTCTATCTTTTTCTTGTTAATTTAAGGTATTATCAATGTTTATTACTTCTTCGACATTAGAACATTATCAAATCTCCACATTTGTGTTAGTGTGTTAAACTAATCAATTTCCCGCTAAGTCATTTGTGACACGAGGGCGTCACAAAATTTTATTAAATTTTCTAGATTAATTCTTCTATTGTTACTTTTTATAGTTTTTTTTTTGATCTTGTTACTTGTGTAGAATTAGCTAACGTAAATTACTTGTGCTGATTGAAGGTTGAAATGGAGGCCAAAATCTTGTCCAGAAAGTTGTTAAAACCAGCATCTCCAACTCCTGATCACCTTCGAACAAGCAAATTGTCCATCTTCGACCAGCTTGCTCCTCATGCACACGTACCCGCAGTTTACTTCTACAACAATTTTCCCGTGGAGGGCAAACTCGAGCTTTTGGCAAATTCACTATCCCAAACCTTAACCCGATTTTACCAATTAGCCGGAAGATTTGTTCATGATGGTTACTACATAGATTGTAACGATGAAGGGGTCAAATATATCGAGGCTGAACTCGGTAACATTGATTTAAGTGAGTTTCTTAGCATAGCCCTTGACAATATTCATCTCGTAACTGATCTCGTGCCGTGGGCTGATATTGGGGAAACTACTTTGGTCACTACTCCAATTTTGGGAATTAAAGTGACCGTGTTTAAATGTGGGGGACTAGCTATAGGTACCCTTGCATCACATATTGTACTTGATGGATTCACTGCAGAAAGATTCATGCATGACTGGTCTGTCACAACTAGTGCCCTAATAGGCACCATAAATCATGAAGACGATTATCCTTCAAAAACGGCTACTTTTGGCATCTCCTCTCATTTTCCGGCTAGAGATTTATCGTTGGACATCAAGCCTATGCCAATGCCATCGTCCAAAATTATTGAATCCAAAATTGTGACAAAAAGGTTTGTTTTTAATGAAAAATCTTTATCTGCCCTTAAATCCAAAGTTGAGAGCAGGGCAAATATAGCACGGCCTACACGCGTAGAGGTTGTGACATCTACAATATGGAAAGCCCTACTAAATGTTCGCGCTTGTGATTCAAAGCCTAGAGACTCTACACTATACCTTCATTTAAATTTGAGGGGAAGAACCGGTTTCAAACATGAAAATTCCTCGCAATGTGGGAATTTTTACATGGAGACTCCGAGTAGATTTAAGGCGGATAATAATGTTATTACTGATGATGATTATAATACTAAAATGGAGGGGGTGGAATTGCATGAATTGGTGAGTTTGTTAAGAAGTAGTTTGAGAAATACTCTTACAAATTGCTCGAAACTATCGAGCCCCGAGGATGTGTTCTTGGAGGTGGCCAAGAATGTGAATGGAATAAGAGAGGATAAGGGAAATGAAGAAGTGGATGTTTGGCTTTTAAGTACCTGGTGTAGGTTCCCATTTTATGAGTTTGATTTTGGGTGGGGGAATCCAGAATGGGTTACTACTGGAGGGTTGCCCGTGGAAATAGTGTTTTTGTTGGACACTAAATGTGGGACTGGAATTGAAGCAATTGTGAACTTGAAGGAAGTTGACATGGTTCAATTTCAGCAAGATCCTGCCATCGTTGAATTTACTTCTTAGCTACTTGGAATATATACATATACGTACGATAATTAATAAGTATATTTGAAAATAATTTGTATACTTGTTCTAATATTGCGGTTGCTTTTCATTTTCTTGCTTTTCAAATTGTTTGTTGACATTCGAGCACTTCCTTGGCTGTATGTATACCACATTATTAATATATATAAGGAATGATTTCCATCTACATGCATGTGAGAGAATCATAGCTAGTAATTTGATAAGTTTAGGTTGTATTGATTTTTAGCTCTTTGTTTTCTCATTCAAGCTCAAGTCTACTTTCCTTATTTCTCCCTTAACATCCAAGTGTAATAGTTCTGCCCCCAACAACAAAACAACCCCCCCCCCCCCCCCCCCATCCTGTATTAATTGGCTGGCAGAATTCGAAAAAGGATGACCTAGTCTTGGATATTGTTATGAATTTAGTGATTGTATATCCTTGAACTAGTATATTATACTATTAGACTAGTTGATTCTTAAGAATATTGGTGTAATATATGTTTATTTTTACACCAAAACATAAATTATTGAGTCCTCCAATGTACTATTATGAACGTTTTAATTGAATTATATAAAATAAATTAATTTAAAAATTAAATCGTGAATGATAAAATTAAAGTAACAGAAGTGTATTTCACCTTTTAAATAATAAATTGAGTGACATGTTTTAATTCGACTTGTGTTAATTCGGTCCGTCTGTACAATTATGCTTATGCATGCATATATATATTAGTATATTATTTAGCGCTTCACCATTGGCAGGAATGAACGTGTTAATTAATGCATGCGAGTTATGTAGAATTAGTGGAGTAGGTTAGCTTGCTAGAAAGTAGAAAATGTGATCGATCGGTTCTTTACTCGATCTACCCAGGCTTAATTAAGGTAAGGATTGTGATCCGTTGACGCGGGATTAAGATAAACCTTAAGTATACCTTATCCGTGGTTTAATTAGCTAGGATAAGACTAGAGTAAGGTGAGGTGGATAATTACACACTTTACCCTACGTCATTTTGTCTGGAAGCTAACACCGAAATAGCGAATTAAGAGTAATCCTCAATATTTTTTTAAGTAAATTAGGAAGGTTGGCACAGTCATTACACAAATGTGAATGAATTGGTCCAACTAATTATCAGACTATTTTATGTGTATTATAAAGTAGGAGGAGAAATTAAACGGATGATCTTTTCCATATTTATTACAGCTTTCCATATTGTTAATTTGAAAACTTTTTTATTTTCAAATTTACCCTTCAAGAGGCAGGAGTAGTTGTTTGTTTACTTCCTTTTTCTCGCTTTCCACTCATTTATCAACCCCTATTTTCTCTCCAATATTTTTTGATTTATTCTCTCACAATTTATTTAAATATTTTTTTAATTTCACACAAAGTGTGTGCCAAGAATACTAGTAATAATAAAAATTGATGATTTATATTATTAAAACAAAAATATTATTATAAGCATAATAAATACCCGCGTCGCTAAAATAATTATAAAAATGTCGTAAATATATATTTCTCCCAACAATATCATTTTTTAATGGTAATAGCAGCCAATATAATTATAATCGTCATAGATAACAATGATAAAATCAGGAATTCACATATTCTGTAATGTATTTGAAAGTGTGACTATATAATTGACATACCTAGTATTAAACCGTAGACGTAGACGGGCGAGGAGTATTTTAGACATCATCCAATTTACAGTATTAAATTATGAACACTTCAATACTTATATATAAATACAGCAAAGGTTATCTTTTGAAATCAATTTCAAATCAATTTGATATCTTTTCAAATCAATTTGAAATCAATTTACACCACAAGCAATTGATTTCAATCAATTGAAATCAATTTCAATCAAATCAATTTCATGCCTATCTTCCAAATCAATTTCAATCAAATCAAATTCAAATCAATTAATTAATCTTTTAATCAATTGAATTCAAATCAATCTTATATTAATTTTTGTCTCTTCCTCTTCTTCTCCTCCTCCTCACTTCAGTTTCTTCTTCCACCCCTCTTCCTCTTTCACTTCCACCTCTCCTTCTTCTACTTATATATATATACTCACAGACGCACTATATAATCTAAATCAATTTCATGCCTATCTTCCAAATCAATTTCAATCAATTTCAATCAAATCAAATTGAAATCAATTAATTAACTTTTTAATCAATTGAATTCAAATCAATCTTATATTAATTTTTGTCTCTTCTTCTTCTCCTCCTCCTCACTTCAGTTTCTTCTTCCATCCCTCTTCCTCTTCCAAATCAATTTCAATCAAATCAAATTCAAATCAATTAATTAATCTTTTAATCAATTGAATTCAAATCAATCTTATATTAATTCTTGTCTCTTCCTCTTCTTCTCCTCCTCCTCACTTCAGTTTCTTCTTCCACCCCTCTTCCTCTTCCACTTCCACTTCCACTTCCACTTCCCCCTCTCCTTCTTCCACTTTATATATATATATATACTCACCGACGCACTATATAATCTCACCAGCTTCCATATTTTGTAATCAATCACTTGATTCAAAGCGGCCACATGGATTTGCAGATGATCATTCGAATATGCCAAGGAGGAATTCCAATTTGAACAACAAGCGGATACGTGATATTGAAGAATCAAATAATCTTATAATACGCATTTGGACCCCCTTTTCTAATTAATAAACTCTGCAACTATGTTTATTTTAATTATATTGATGTTGTTTCAATTGTGGCTGGATATATTCAGGAGTCGCTTGATTCTGTTATTTTTGTGAAGGTTTATATTATAGGTTCTTTTCGTAGGCTTCAATTTTTTATCTATGTCAGTGTATTTTATTTTATTTTTGCTAGATTATTTTATCTATGTCAATTGTTTCTTGGCTGTAAATAAATATGGTTTTATTAATACATGTCAAATGGATTATACCAAATTGTTTTTCTCACAATTTACTTTTTAAAACATGCATTGCTTTGGAATGAGAAAGCTTAGAAACTTGCAGCTTATGGTGAACATTGTTTATTGTATTTCTTAGATTTTCATCTCAAAAGTAGTTTTGAAGAAAAGGAAAAGCAATAAAGATTGGGCAATTAGAAGGAAACAACAGCTCTAATTGGATAATTTCGTTACCAAGAAGCCCGAACAATTCGTCAGAGAGTAAATTTATATTTTTGTTGAATTATTGGGCATGAAATTAGTTTGTGATTTAGGCTGCTTAAATTTGTTTGGTCCCTCTAAAATTGTTAATACTTTTGATGTTTGAAACTATCTAAATTTATTTTAACAGGTTAAGTTAAATGGTATTTCTTTTGGTTACTTATTTTTGATTTTTTACTAATACTTGGTAAGTCTCACACTCTCACTTACAATATTGATACTTGAATGGTCTTTTTAAGTTTATTTGTTGATGATTATAGGAGATAGTAGATTGTGTTGTTGTGCATCAGAGTGTTGGGACTTAGATTATGGGTTTCGAGCTGGACTTAGATTAGCTAGCTTTTTTGTGAAGGAAGATAGCAATTTGTCCGTGATCGATTTTGAGCAATTGAATGTTGTTGAATGTTTGTTTCTCATGTCATGTAAAAATATATTGAAAAGTTTATATAAAAATAACTTATTATAAAAAAAACATTTTTCTCATTGTAATTTTAATAAATTATATAACCCGTTATTCAAACTAGCCCATGCATTGCACGGGCTATCAACTAGTACATATTAAATTGCACATTGGAGATCCTCCTTACCGTTTGATCCGCGGATAAATGACTAAAATTTATTGTAAGAATAACTAATTTATTCTTACAATGTTGGCTATAAATTAGTCATTTATAAATTAGTCATTTATAATTATATATATATATAATTATATATATATATATAACAAAATACAAATGATTTTGAATTTTTCGCTCATCCTAATAAATTATCAAGTCCGTTCAAAATTTGAGATAAATTTTATCGTCCATAATGTCAGAGGCACGGTACTGTTGGTAGTATAATAATATGGAAAAATTAGGAAAGCTACAAGTCTTGTAGGTGTGCTTTAGCTAGTCAACTAGCCAACTGCTCCCTCTGTAATATCTCGTCCTAAAATTGTCTATTCCAAAATATAAAAAATCGTTTGCTTTTGTATAATACAAAACAAGGTATTTTGTATTTTAAAATTGTGGTACGTACTAGCATTTCTCAGACTAGACAACTTCATAATTATTACTATCACAAAACGAGTCACACTTGTCAATAAATTTTATTTAAAAAATAAACAACTTTGTAATTAAATATAATAATGCAAAAATGATATAATCCTCATGTTTCTTATCACAATTTTATTATTATGTTATTACTATTAAATTAACGATAATATAATTATATATTAATATATGACATTAATTTGTATATTTTATAAATTTTGTAAATTAGATTATTATTATTTTTGAAATTGTAAGAAAACGTTCCAAGTCATGTTGCCGGGATATGCCTAGCTAGGTTCCGGTTAAAATGGGTGGTTTAAATCTCCTAAAAAAGTAATCATCTAAGACATAATTTATACTAACCAATAGTTAAATTATCAAAGTAAATCTGTTTATGCAATCAAAAACAGTTTAAATTGACAAACAGTTTAATAAATTACCGTTGGCATTAATTCCGTACATAAAGAACAAAATGAGGGTCCCAAAAACTTGTTCATTACAATGCCAATCAATCTAAAACGTACGGATGCATCAAGCAATGCCTGAAAGCAGCAAAGGATATATATGTGATGAGTCCAAATTGAATTAAAAGTTTTATTCATCATATCCCAACTACCGACCATTATCATATCATGTATCCGAAAAGGTAAGCAGCCACTCGAAATAAGGATTTGGCAAAACTTGAAATGACTAATTAACAAACTTACCAAATCCCACAGCCACAGCCCACACTCATAAAGGAGGAAGAAGACGACCAAAAACAATATATTCTCATACTAGCTACCTATATTTGACTCTATATAATATAACAGCCATATAGATCTTAATTAATTAATTAGCTAGGAAACATCTATCTATCTATCTATCTATCTATCTATATATATTTCATGAAAAAACAAGAAATGAACATTGAGCTGGTTTATAGGAATATATCAGTTGTATTGCTAATTAATAATTAATGTTCATATTCTTAACATAACTAATTTTAGCTAACCACATGATCAATTGAACGAAAGTGGATTTTTTTTAATCGAAATCATGAATCATGATCAACCAACTACTATATATTTCAACCATTCAATGAATTTGTATGTCTAATTAAGGAACTTGCTCATTTTCGTTGGACTCTTTTTTTGACCACCAAATTAATCCTCAAACATATTTATGAGGATGATCCATCAGAAAACTGGCACGTCAAACAAGTACAACAGTGTCATTCCGATCAACTAACTACTCCATCCGTTCTAATTTATAAGAATATCAATATTAATTTTTTAAAAATTAATGTCAAACTCAAAATTAACATGAATTTATTTATTTTTTGTCAATACAATATATAATAAATATCATAAATTGCATAAAAATTAGTGATGCCCAATCAATTTCTTATAATTTATTATACGTGATGTTGTATCTCAAACTTGTAACCACGTACAATAAAAATATATGCATGATTTATCATGCACCAAAGGAATAAAAAAAAAAGAGAGAGAGAGAAGGAAAGAAGTATGACTATGAAGAAGGCCTAAATAGGACCAACCCACAGTGGACTATGAAACAAAATATAGCCGGCCACCCAAAAAAATGAGTGGAAAGTGGATCATGTGACTAAAATTAGAATAGAGATATCGATCAATAAACAGCTAATGGCTAGCTTGAGCCTAATGCGTGTGCTTCTTTCCTATCATACGCACCACATACAAATACTTGTTTCCATAATTACAAAAACTGAAGAAACAAAACCCTAGAGTTTGGTGCCCACGAATTCCCCACGGCTTTCACTTTTTTCGTATTCATATATAAATTCAAACCCCCGTTATATCAAAACATCTTCACTTCCCTTAATCTACCCACCCCACCTCACCCCCCACCTATTACTGAATATACACACACATATATATATATATATATAAATTTTTATGTATTTATATATGTCTGACACTCCAAATGCAGCCATAAAAATCATTGACCATAATCAACGCCCTCCCATTCACATTGTGTCCCAAGGGGACCAAAACACACATACTGGAAAAAATCTCCCCACGTGTGATACTAAATCTCCTACTGGGGCGGAACCACCAAAGACCACCATGAGGACCGCCGGTGGCTCAAGTAGCAAGCCGGCCACCGGGAAACACCCGGTGTACCGCGGAATACGAAGTAGAAGCGGCAAGTGGGTGTCTGAGATTCGGGAGCCACGTAAGACTACGCGTATATGGCTTGGCACGTATCAAACGCCCGAGATGGCAGCCGCTGCCTATGACGTGGCGGCGCTGGCCCTTAAAGGAAGTGAAGCTGTTCTAAACTTCCCTAATCATGTTCATTCTTTTCCGGTCCCGGGATCAGCCTCTCCGACGGCTATACGCAATGCGGCCGGAGCTGCAGCGGAGTGGATGAGGGCGGAGACCGGTGAGAGGTCAGTCATGGCGGAGGCGGCAATGGTTCAACATAATGAGTTTATTGATGAGGAAGCACTGTTTGATATGCCGAATTTACTAGTGAATATGGCGGAGGGAATGCTGATGAGTCCACCGAGAATGAGCTCTTTGTCGGCTGATAACTCTCCTGGAAAGTCTGACGATGGAGAAAGTCTATGGAGCTATTATTGATAATTAAGGAACCTTCCACATCCAACTATGGACCAAAAAACAAGTTGATTTCTTTTGGAAAGAATTTTACCTTAAAATTTACGGAGTAATACTATATATATAATGAACTGAGAGCTTTAGGTTTCAAAAACAATGTTGATATGAAAGACTAATTATAAGGATGTTGAGACCATGATCAAAAGGTTCTTTTATATAGATAGATAGAAAGATACATAGATAGATATTGCCAGGATTATATATATGCATGCATAGTGAGTCTCGATATGATCTCTCAATACCTAAATTAATTGCATGATGTGAACATGTAAGATTTTGTATCACACAGTTTCAATATAATTATTATTTATTCGCGGAATTTACGAGTAAATATTATACTACTCCGTTTTACTACCATTTGTTTGTAATTAAACCCTAGAAATGTGTAGGTTAAATGACCTATAAAATTTTGAATTAGTGATTTTACTCTTCGCCGCCTTGGAGTAATTAAAGCACGCATGCAATTTGGAATTTGACTTCTCATAAGAAGTGTTGGTGAAACTGTAGTTTCAATATTACGAATGATCAGTGGATATAATTACTAGTATAGTATATATATATATATATATATATATATATATATATATATATATATATATTTTAAGTAGCATATGTACCATTTTCATTCACATACTGGCATACCGTCTCGGATTTATATTTTAAATATAAAATATGTAATATATATGCAAGTACAATTTTTTATATTTATTTTCATAAATAAATTTAATTATTGAATTTGTAACTTTAATTCTCCTAATTTTCTTTTATTTTTATAGTCCAAATTTTGCAACAATAAAAGGCAACGTCCTTTATCCCTTTAAAAGCCTCCTGGTAAGTATAAAGCATATTTAGATAACAGGGGGGTCGATCCAGTTTTTTGTTGAATTGAATTAAGCAAACATAACCCCCATATTCAAGTTTCAAGTACCAATGCCAATCCCAAATCGGCTACGGTAAACAACACTACTGTCTGTCATCTGCAAATGCAATTTGATTGAGAGAATATAAACAACTACAACTTAACAACTCTATACTTTGATTTTCTACAAAATTTATTTTAGCTTTGTACAGTTCCGATAGTTGAATCTCGGCCGGAAACACAAATACCGTCCGGCAAATTGAGCGGGACGGAGAAATGTTACTAACATATCGAAAATTTCAAAAATCAGGGTGTTTCGTACCGGTACGGGATTTAATGGATTACTGGTTCATAAATGCAAAGTCAGAGAATAGGTTAATCTGGTGGTGTTGACCAATACCCAGCTAGCCTTCGGATCTGAGCTTGACATGCAATAAATGAACAGATTTGGTGAAAACAAGGGAAAAGTAGGCGACCATCTTTCAGAAACCAAATCTACCAGGAGGAATGGATGTATGTATAAATTATTTTGTCAGCTTCATAATGTCTTCTCTCTCATTAGTATTCAACTTTACTGTTCATCAATATGAGTTGCAATTTTTGATTAATTAGTAATTAATTATAAGATCGAATGATGCTTGCATGTAATCGTAATTATAGAATTTCCTTAATTATGGGGCATTTGGGGGTAGGTCTTCGGTCGCGTGGTTCCTTATTCCTCTCTCCGGTCCATCACAAGGACAAAAAAGTTTTTTAAAATTATTATTTTTCAAAAATTATTTATAAGTCAATTTATAAATTAAAAAACAAGTGTTTGATCAAATAATAAAAAATTACTTATTATAAATTGTTATGAAACACCGCCTTTAATACATGGCAAGGCAAGATGATAATAGTGACAGGCAATATGAATTCCACTGCATTACATGGAAGAAATCCAATACATGCATGAATGGACAATAGAAAATTTCACATGTGACCTTTTTTAGAATACCATTAAAAGAGCCACTTCGTAGGTGATAGGTGATGCGAACACTTCTGACAAGAATCTAAAATCAGATTATGTGTTTTACTCGAGCTAGAACTGCCCAATTGGTCACCCTACATAAAAGTATGTACTGATTTGAATTTGGTATGGTAAGATAATTGTCTACTATATATATCTAATAATTAATTAATTATCCATTGCAGATGGATTATTGAATTAACTAAAATTTAAATGTGCCAAACTGCGATGTCCAATCCCTTTAAATGGCTATAACTACTACTTATTCATACATTGTGGATTGTATAAATAAATACTAAACAACTAGTAACAAATTCCAACTTCATATTTCTAAACACTTAATTTAAAGCTTGTGTGAACAAATACAAATTAGGGTTTACATGACCTAATTAATGAAGACGAAAAAATCAAAAATAAATGTGCTAGACCCGAGAGAAGCCTCCACGAGTCCCGAGACAAAAGTCTGATGGAGACGGCTCGTTTTGAGAATTGATTGAGGGATTGGATTGATGGCTAGAAGAACATAACGATATGAGTATTATTCTAATGACTAAAATATATTTTTGGAATTTTCCTAAAAACATGTGCCTAGCATGTGACTACTTAAATTCTAGGAAATTCTATAAATACCCCTTCCATTAGATGGAGAAGGGACCTCTCTTGGGGACATTCTCCCAACTCGAAGCACTCAGGACGACTTGGAAATTCTCTCAACTCAAAGCATTCAAGAAAGTTCTTGGAATCCCTGCTACCCTAACAAAGTTTTCGGATTCTGAGAGTTCTACCACGTGTCATTGGTGTAACTGCTCGTATGTTCTTCTCCCTCTTCAATCAATCAATTTCGTGCTCTTCGTGAATTTCACTATTACTTAGCCAATACAAAATACTAACCCTAACAAGATACGATTTCCTTACCCACAAAACTTTAACCTCTTCTGCTAAATTAATTATACGACATTTATATTTTAAAAAATGGACTAGTAGTACAAGTCGGCTAGTTCTTGTTGAGGGGACCTTTTGGTGCCCGAAGAAATCAAGAGAAAAGGATGTTTGTCGAATAATATATATTTAGAGACATAAAAAAAAAGTTAAGCAAAATAATAATACAAAATTGGAGTCCACTAATAAAAATAACATATATAATTGAATGATGGAAAGGAACTTGTTTCGACTCTTGAGTGCAAAAATGGCTGACATATATATATATATATATATATATATATATATATATATATATATATATATATATATATATATGGTGGGATCTTCAGTTCATTTATTTATTATTTCATTTCTGAAATACCTCTTTTAGCGTGATTTCGGCGATGGTTTTAAATTATACAATAGTAAATATATTTTTGAGTATTATATATGTTGTGCGTCATTAAAAGATAGAGGCAGACAACAGATGATCGAACCGTCGTTGATCCGTCATTAAAAAAGAGTGAGTTGAGTGAATGAGATGAAGAAGTGAAATTTTAAGATTTGGATATATATATATATATATATATATATATATATATATATATATATATATATACCACCATACTAATTCTTCAGCCTCTAGGCGCTACCAACATAATTCCGGTTGGTGACCTGTCTCTCTCCCAATACCAACATATTCAAATATTGCGGACGTCCACCACAATATATATATATATATATATATATATATATATATATATAAATATTATAAACTATAAACTACGAATTTTTTATAGGTATACATTATCTTTATTATCTATTTTAAATATCAACGGGTGAAATTAAAAAGGTAAAATCAGTCGTCCGCTATTAATAATAGCAGACGGTTAAAAAAATGCAATTCATCCACTACTAATAGTAGCGAACTCAAATCAACTTTCACACGAGAAATATTTTGCTTTTATTAATTAGAATTTATGGTTTATTAACTAGAATTTAGAGTTTATGAACTAGGGTTTAAGTTTTACGATTTATTAATTATGGTTTATGGTTTATTAATCAGGAGTTAATAACATTAGTAAACCCTAAATCTTGTTTAATAAAGGAGTTAATAAATCTTAAATATTGGTCTATAAACCCTTAACTCGGGTCAATAAACCATAAATCCTAATTAATAAATTTGAACTCTTACTCGCGTGAAAGGGTTGAAGAATTATGAATATATAGCATCCGTTACTATATATTAGAAGCAGATGAATTGTTTTTTTAACCGTCTGCTACTATTAGTAACGGACGATAGTTTTTTTTTTTTTTTTTTAATTTCATCCGTTTATGTTTAAAATGGATGGTAAAAATGAATTATTTGCTTTTGTTTTATTATACCTATAATTGCATTTAATAAGTTTAGTTTTGAAATTTAAATGATAGAATGATTAATAAATATTTATCGTGTCAAGGTGTATCCATGATAAGCCTTAAATTACATCATAAAAAAAATAATATAGTATTATTATTACGAGATCGTTAAAATGGAGCTCACTCCATTTTTATGAGAGATCCATCAGTAAAAGCTTGTGAAAATGACATTCTTTTAAAACCTAGCTAAAACTATATAATATTTAGAGGGAAGTCTGTACGTAATTTAACAAGAGGTAATTTGTTCCACATGATTATTAAACTTATTTAAAATATTATATGAAGAGACATTTCCAAAATAAAAAGTTATTTGACTTTTTATATGAATTAAATATTATTGTTAAGCTGTTAATTTGTATATACTCATCATAACATCAACTGATTAATTTGTTTTTCTGTAAATTTCACTCACACTGTCGGACAGAATTAACTTGGAGATGGATTAAGAAGAGGGAGCAATCTTCCGATTTGTTGATTACAATAATACTCTTTTTCTGTCCGACACATACATAGTATTCCATTTTTAATTAGTGCAGTCAATATGTGTCACGTAAATATGAGTCAAAGGTCCAACAATATTGTCCCCTATATAGTTACCCATATAATTACGTCCCCCATATATATTCTTCTTTCCTTTAATGGATATCTAATCATCAAAAGGTTCACTAGTATGATTTATTTAATTGAGTTCTACTAGTGTTAATTCAGTCACTTAAATTTTTGACAGCCTGTCATGTATCCAATATGATTATTAAATGGGATTAGGGGTTTTCCCCTTCACCATTAACTAAAAGTAGCTAGTTTATTAGTAAATGGGATTAGGGATTTTCCCCTTCACCAACTATCATTAACTAAAAGTAAGCTATTATATTCAATGGGACAACCACTGCCCTGCCCAGTTTTTAATTGAACAATTATTTTAATTAAGAGCTACTTAATTTTGTCTTTTATTAAATAAAATCAATGTCACGACTTTAAGGAGCATTTTTGATGAATACTTATGTTATCATAAACAAGATTAAAAATAAATATTTAAAATTTCTTTTCGGCTATGGGAATTACATGAGAATATCTAGACGCAATACTCAATGAGAATAGCTAGAGGAAAATCTTCTTCCAAAAGGACTTCAAATTTCAAAATAATTAGTACTTACTTATATGTATGGCTCATGTTAGGCCCAATAATAAAACAAATGTAGAGCCCAACATATCCTAATTGAAATCTAAAGACTTTTATTACTTCTAAAATAATTAATGGCTGGCCGACTTTGAAAGTAGTCCATAGAGCTTAAATAAGTGACTAGCTTGGCCTACTTTATTCCTTTAGCTTTGTTAAACGATAAAAATGTACTAGAAAATGTAATTGTCCCAATTAAATTCATGATAAGTACTAGTTATTTTTCTTCTTGAAATAACTAAAATAATTAACGGTCAATAGCTAATTTTTAAGTTGTGAAATGATGGGTTGTGCTCTTATGAGTTAGGGGAATTACTACTCAATTAGACCAAATTTTTTAGTAAAAAGATAGAAAACTAATACTACTTTCCAAGTTTTTTGCACAATTATTTATTGCATTAATTAAAATCAAATAATATTTTTTTTAAGACAGGTAGTATAAAACATAATTAAGCAATCCCATCTTAGTACATGCACCTTGTTGATTACAAACAAACTTATATTTATTGTTGATAATGTTAAATTTTATTACTTAAGCAATCCCATCTTAATACATGCATGCACCTTGTTGATTACAGCCAAACTTAATTATATTAATTAGCTAGCTAGTTGTCTTTATTTTTCCGTAGGTGAATAATTAAGTTGAAGACTAGAGTGCAGGCGAAAATTAGTTTAATTTGCATGCCTTCTTATATATTGTCGCAAAGTCTTTGGTCCATATATAATCATGCATTAATTGTAGTCGTGCTTTATAAGTTAAATTAAACTATAAGCAGACTATTTAGAATGCCGCAAAATATTTACACCATATTATATTATTAAGGGAGAGCAAATCCTAACTTTATAATCTCGATCGATCAATTATATATCCTCCTTTTTTCTAATTTCATTTTTATTTTCATAGTTATTAACCTAATTTAAGACACTCTTATATATATAGTAACTACCTATTAATTATCTATCAATTTTTCTCTCCATTTTAAGTGGTAAATTATTTTAACTTTTTATTGTATAAGGATTAAACCAAACAAGGTATTACTGTGAAACTAACTTCTTGTTATACAATTGGCCGGCGATTTGGCAACGCAACACCTATAAAATTGGCCTGGATCGAGTGATGCATACGATGAAAGAATAAAGATTCATGTATTATTATTCTATTTTATTACATGGAAGAAGATGTGTAGCGTATTGGGACTCATATTGGGACTCTATTACTTCACGCCAAAAAAAATGTTACTCATATTATTCCATTCGTTCTTTAATATAAGTCATTTTAAAAAATTATTTTTGTTTCTTAATATAAGTCGTTTGAGAATTTCAAGTAAGTATTAATTACTTAGTTTTCAATATTATCCCAAGTAATAAATATAACTTTGGTTCTATCAGTATTTTTTTGCCCAATAAATATAATACTTTCTTTATCCAATATAAGAGCAATATAGACAATTGATATTATATTTAATGTTATACGTACAATCATTTCCTTAATACATGTGCATAACTCTAAAACGATTTATATATTTAAAGAACGGAGGGAGTATTTTGTAGAGATTGACCGGCTTGATCGTTTCTTTATTTGATTGTCATTTTTTTTTTTTTTGTTTCTGAACCAAACATAATAAATACATACATAATTCTTCATATACCTCAATATGAGTCTCATTTTAAAATGCCATGCACTTTAAGGATAGTTGTCATCAATTTTTTGCATTTAATTACCCTGCTAATTCAAATTATAACTACATTTATATAAATCAAAATTAAGCTTAATATTGACCGATCTTTTTGAAGGACCAATATGGAACTTTACGCTTTTAAATTTTACTTTTAATTTAAATGGGAAATTCTCATTGTGCAACACGTAACTTGAAAGAAAAATAATTAGAACAAATTAATACAGTAGTATTTATTAGAGTTTTTTTTTCTTACAACCAAATGAATGACTTATGTTTTCTATATCAATTGATGCACCAAATTCCAAACCCTAACATCATATATATCTCAAAAATACTTACTTATTAAGAGGTACACCACCACTTTTATGTTAACCAATAATTTCAACTAACGCAACTTGTTAAAGTTTGACCCAATTTAGACTACAATACAATACTGTTTGCACCCTAAAATTTAGATGTGGTTAAGATTTGCATTCCAATTAATGAACCAAATAGTTTGAACTCGATTCATACTTTGCTTCCATTAAAGTTCGATTTGAAATGATTTAAAATATAAATGATTCAAATACGAAAGAAATTTTAAAATTCGATAAATTGTAATTTTACATTGATCTTGAATCATATTCATTTCGAAAAGTTTAAATCGCGAAATTTAAATTCGATAATCTAAATTTCTTAATCAAACCTTATTCAATACTGGATAAATTTTGTGAACCACCCGGCTCGACTAAATTTATTTACACTTCTAACCCCAATATTCAAACCCTATAATTATTTTTGACTTAAAAAAAATACGGTTTACACCCAAAAGTGAGTGGTGAAAAAAATAAAATTAGAGTGCATTTAATTTTGACCAGTTAAAAACTTTATAATTAAGGTGTATTTTGCTTAGCAAAAAAAACTTAATTAGATTACACTTTGATCATTTTAAACATCAAGAATCTTATAAACGTTGGAGTGTAAATTGTATTTTAGTCCCGAATTTAAATATATAGGAGGTCTATCACAAAATGAAATATACTAATTTGGGCAACATTTAATTTGGATGCACAAACAGCGTATCAAGTCAAGTCAAGCCAAGCCAAGCCAAGTATCTTCAGCAAATGGGTCCAATTCTTGGTTGACAAACCACAAAACTTAACCCAAAACTAACGTTACCCATGCCCCTCCACAATACTCCTACTACATTATTAATAGAACGAATATAAGATTAACCAACTCCATGGATAAAGATATGGAGGGTGATGTTTTCAGTTTCCTAAATATTATTCTCATCCCAACACTTGCATGTAAATTGTAATATATCTTTTTTAGAAGAGAAAATAGTTATTTACTTAATAATTGTTCTGCACAATTAAATCATTTGCAATGCATGTTGTACTTTACAATTAAATTCTATTTTGAACACTAGAAATTAATTTTAGAAATAGAGAAAATTATATTTTATATATTTTATTAATTATGGTAATTAATAAACATAAAAATATTATTAAATATTTATTTGTATAAATATTGTTGTCGCATTATCAATATATCACTCGTGTATTTATACATAGAAATTCCAGCAGGCCAAACAGTGACATAATTGGTCGGTCATAAAAGAACGCTGGAAAACTGTATGCTTCAACACTCGGAGAAAAAGAATTTGATTTAAAACTTTATTCAACTCTAGATTCCAGTCAACAAATCAAAATAGTGAAAACTCTTTATATATTCTCCTGCTCATAACTCTTTCCAAGACTCGAAAAATCTAAACAATTCCACCAATACTTAAACCCCAAAAATTAATATATCTCACTCCCTTTATAAACCCCATAAAACCCCCCTCAACTTACTTAAACCCCTACTCCCTCTCTCCCTCTCTCCCACACACAAACACACGCACTAGCACCAAAAACCATGTGCAAGTTATCTTCTCCGAGTACTTCCTATAAATGCACTTTAGACCAACCACCTCATGACCTCCTTACCTCAACCAAAATACCTGAAGAAGAATTCAACATGTTGACTAGTCCTTTAGTCACTCATCAACAAGTAGCACCTCCAACTTTTAAACAAGAACAAGATCATGATCATATCAACGACAACAAAAATACCCATCTCTCTCTTGCCATCAAAGAAGCTAAATGCATAGCACAAATATCTCTTCCAATGATCCTAACCGGCCTTTACTCTACTCTCGCTCCATCATCTCCATGCTCTTCCTCGGCCACCTCGGCGACCTTTCTCTAGCCGGTGTTGCCCTAGCCATCGGCTTCGCTAACATTACCGGCTACTCAATCCTCTCCGGCCTTTCCATGGGAATGGAGCCCATTTGTTGCCAGGCCTTTGGAGCCCAAAGATACAAACTTCTTGGCCTCACCATGCAAAAAAACAATTCTTTTACTTCTTCTCACCTCAATTCCCATATCTTTTCTATGGTGCAACATGAAGAATATATTGCTCTTATGTGGTCAAGATGATGATATAGCAACAATAGCCCAATCCTACATTCTTTATTCCCTTCCGGACCTCTTGGCCCAATCATTTCTCCACCCTTTACGTATCTATCTTCGATCACAATCCATTACATTGCCTTTAACCTATTGTGCAACCCTAGCTATTCTTCTCCATATACCTATAAATTACGTTCTTGTTGTTGTGCTTAAACTTGACATAAAAGGTGTGGCATTGAGCGGCGTTTGAACTAATTTCAACCTCGTTGGAACGTTGATTGTTTACATATTAGTCTCCGGTGTACACACTAAAACTTGGGGGAATTTCCTCGGAGTGCCTTAAGGGATGGAAATCTCTCTTGAACTTGGCTATACCTAGTTGCATTTCGGTATGCCTCGAGTGGTGGTGGTACGAAATCATGATTTTACTATGTGGGTTGTTAGTAATCCTCGAGCAACGGTGGCTTCAATGGGAATATTAATTCAAACTACTTCTTTAATCTATATTTTCCCATCTTCTTTGAGCTTTGGTGTATCCACAAGGGTAGGAAATGAACTAGGTGCTAACCGGCCAGCTAAGGCAAAACTCGCAGCCATAGTTGGGCTTTGTTGCAGCTTCATATTAGGGTTTTTTGCATTGGTTTTTGCAACTTTTGTGAGAAAAATATGGGCTAAAATGTTCACACAAGACGCAGAGATTATCGCCTTGACTTGGATGGTTTTGCCTATTATTGGACTTTGTGAGCTTGGAAACTGTCCACAAACAACAGGCTGTGGGGTTTTAAGAGGAACGGCTCGTCCCAAATTAGGTGCCAATATCAACTTGGGATGCTTTTACCTTGTGGGAATGCCAGTTGCGGTTTGGTTAGGTTTTATAGCAGGTTTAGACTTTAGAGGACTATGGCTCGGCCTCTTAGCCGCTCAGGGCTCGTGTGTGGTGACGATGTTGCTAGTTATGAGTCGAACCGATTGGGAGCATCAGGCCCAGAGATCTAAAGAGCTCACTGGAACTATCAATATTGATGGTGATCGCAAGAATGAGGAGGAAGAACAACTTATTAAGGGTGAAACTACTGATTATACATTTTTGAATCATTCATCGGATGATCATACTTTAAAGCTTGATCATTCACTTGTTTAATTCCTTTGTTTTGTTTTTTTTTCGTAAATGTAAAGGAGATGAAGTACGTACGTACTTAAATGACAAATTTTGTTTATTTAATTTGTTAAATAATTAAACAATTACTCCGATTTGTTGTCTGATTTTGGCCTATAAGTAGTTTATTTTTATCGCTATAGTCTTTCGGCTGGGGATGATCCACGAGGATGAGCATGCACCAGTACCCATAATTATAATGGTTTTTAAAAAGTTTAGCTTGAATTGACATATATATATATATATATACACTTCCTAGCGATCAATTTTGACTTTAATTTAAATCATTTTTCAATTTTGACTTCCTAGTCATTAAATTTTAGAGAAAAGTTTGAGAATTATTTATCATTAGGTGGAGTCGTAAAGCACAAATTACAAAATGTTTGATCATTTTCTTCTATATATATATATATATATATATATATATATATATATCAATTACTAATACATAAATAAAAACCTGTCGGCAGTGAAAATTAGAATTAACTTTTGACTTTCTTCCACATTAAAATTACACGTTACACGTCTTTAGATACATCAGTATTGTCCACCAAATCCAAAATTAACTTTGAAAATGTTCCAATTATCACATGCTATATATATTTGAATTTCATACACAAACTAATGGCGGTTGAACCGGTCAGCCTGCCGGCTCCGTAAACGAGCATGTAAACAAAGAAACGGATAATAAGTTATCACTAGCTCTGACAAATTGGGGCATGGCCACGTGGGCCCGCAAAACAGATACCTGAATTTTTGTAACAATATTTTCCACCGCTATTAATTAGAGCCTCTCATCACCTTCACTTATCTCCAAATTTCTCAATTTCCAATTCAACTCATTTCCTATGAAGCACCGGATTTCAAATCCGGGATACCTGCAATCACACCATAATACTATATTCATTTATTAACGGGGTCCCGTGACTCCAGCTCTGTATGAATAGTAAGATTTATTTTAAACTTTAAACGATCCAGATAATTTATTGAGTGAAGCGGAAAATTTAAAATTATTTGTATTTTATTAGATAGATTCTCTCTATTTCAAAATTAGATATATAATTTGTAAAAAAAATTATTAATCACAATTTATTTCATTTTAAACTTTTTTAAATTATACCAATTTTAAAATTTAATATGTTATTATTTAACCTCTCAAAATTAAATTATATTTTTAATTTTAAAACGAATAAAGTAGTATTATACAAGTGACCCTAATTAATTTATCTCGATAAAAAAGGATAATGTTTGCTTGATTTTTAAAATGTTAGTATTAAAGAGATTATCAATCAACTAGACTACACACGTTACTTGTTAGTTGAAATATTATATGTTGTCATAATGCCATTGGTATGTAATTAACTCTTTTTTCACTCCCCATTGATCAATAATACTCCGTGCTTTCCGCACACAGAAATTCTATTTACAAAATATTATAAATTTAAAGAGGGTGTTTTTAATAAAGATTTTTAAATATTTTTTAAAGTGATAGATTTTTGTAAAGTTTATGGATTTGAATGATTTTTAAAGACTCCGTGAAATAATTGATAATGTTTATAGACTTTTTATCAATATTTTTGTATACTTCTAATATATCTTACGAACCTTAAATTAATTGTTAAAAATCAACAAAAATCTTATATTTTAGATGAAATAAGTAGGATATTAAATAATTTTGACCATGTCACAACCTAATTTGAAATAAAAGGTATTGTTGAAGTTGAATTATTAGATCATACCAAGTCTATTACAAGAAAATGTTCTATTTTATGATTTTATATTTTATATAAAAAAATTATTTTCACTAATGAAATATAAAATAACAATTTCGATTTTAAAATTGTTCATTGTCGTTTTTCCTATAAAGTCATTATTACTAAACTAACAATTTATAATTTTTAACAAATAACAAAATTAACAAATTTATTACTTAAAAAATAAACATAAAACAAATTAATTCCTCCTTAATACTTACAAATATAATAAATGAGATTTTTTTTATGAGAGAGAAGAAATATAAAATGATATTAAAATATTTGTCATCTCTATTTATACCATTGGTTCTGTTAGAACCCTTAACGCTAATCCCTCTTTTTAACCCCTCATTTTCTCTCTCTTCTCACATGTTATAATAGCTCTCTTCCGTTTTGGAGTTTTTATTTTGAGAGGATTGAGGTACAGAGAGAGAAAGTGAGACAAATATATATATATACTGTTTTTTTTTTCTGTTCTTTGTTTGATCTCATCTATCTGTTTCTCTTTTCCCTCTGTTTATCTTCTCCCTTTCTCAAATATTTGAAAGTTTTTAGAAGTCGATGAGGTCAGACTTTGAATACGGATATCTCTTCTTCTAAAGTCGGTCAAACTCTACCATTTGATAAAAATCTGAAAAATCTATGACTTTTTGAATTCAATAGCACCTAACTTTTAAAGACATTAGAACATCTTCAACAACTTCTTCAACCACTTTGGGATACTAAAATATGTGAGCCATCAAATCTACAAATCTGCAACATCATTCTCACTTTTCAAAGCTGCAACCTCATTATCTCTCTTCAAATCTACAATTAAAGGCTAATAATATTTATTACGCTTGATGTGTTTGATGTACACGTCATTAAATTGAAGAGACTGATGAGAAAATTATGTTCTTCAAATTGCTACGTAGGTCAACAAATTTCAATTGAAGAATTATTTTTTTTGCTACTACTGTTAGATATGCTCTTACAAAAGTTATACTTAAATACTACTCCCTCCGTCCCAGGATAAAAGTCCTTATTATTATTTTGGGTTGTCCCATGTTAAATGTCCTCTTTTTTTTAATAACTAAACTTTTACACATTTTTTCCTATTATACCCGTAGCATTAAATATCTCATACTTTTCTTATTCTAATTCTCTCTCCATATTTAATGAAATTATTATGGGCAATGTTGTCATTTTATTCCTCTTCTTAATATGCGTGAAAAGTTCACCAAAATTTTTATCCTGGGACAGAGGGAGTAGTAAACTTTTATAAATTCTTTAAATATTTTAATTGAATACAACTAAATTTTTAGAGTCTTAATTAATTGAATACAACCTCATAAAAAATAATCTTGTTTTATGTTTATCAACAATGATATGACGAGGAAACTGTATTGGTAAATTTAAAAAATATCATGTTATTAGATAGGGTAATACTAATTAGAGCTCTCAAATTTTTTATTTCAAATGATATGTCATAATTATATTAATTATATATATTTTTCTGATTAGTTATATCATCTATCTATGTATCTATATATAAAGTGGAAACACCGGTTGGTCTTTTGGACAGATCAAACATCCTTAAGTTTAGAAGTTTTCATATTTATTCTCAAAATTAAATAATATGTATGCTATATCCTCTAAATTAAATTTACAATTAATTACACATGAATATGAGTAACACGCAACTTATGTGCTCCGACCCCTAGTATAATCTTATGTGTTATCATAAAAAAAATAAGAATGTTTTCTTAAAACAAAAAATATTCAAGTGATACTTTTTAATGAAATGGTGGGAATGCGGCTTATTACATGCTGGCATGCTGGTATTGGTAAGTTTTGGGGTTCAGTTTTTACTTAGTCCCCGTCACTTGTTATTATTAATAATTTTATGCAACCTGAAAGCAATCATCCGTCACTTTTAATTGTATTTTAAATGATAAAAATTGATTATGAAATTCTACATTTATATATATATATATATATATGGGATTCCATGCATCAATAGGTTGTTGGAGCCAAATCCATTTTAGTAAATTATCATCCGTCACTTTTGTTACAATTTTTTTTTGGGTGATTTACATATTCTATTACATTTTAAAAAAAATTATAACAAAAAGATTATAAAAACTTTTACACAACTAATACACTACCATATTTATTTATAATTCTAGTGCATTTAGGATTCCTTAATTTAAGGAATTAATATTCAATTAGGATTCATTAATTTATGGATTAGTTATCATAAGCTTCTTCTTCACTCACTCTCATCTATAATATTTGAAGTTATATATATATATATATATATATATATATATATATATATATATAATCAAACCCTCCCACCTCCCGCCTCCCCCTCCACCTCCTCCGCCTCCCCCTCCGCCTCCCTCCTCCCTCCTCCCCTCCTCCCCTACTCCCGCCTCCACCTCCACCTCCTCCCCGCCACTCCTCCCCACCCCTCCCTTTCCTCCCGCCCCTCCTCCCCTCCTCCCTCCTCCCGCCTCCACCTCCTCGCCTCCCTCCTCCCCTCCTTCCTCCCTTTCCTCCCTCCTCCTCCCTTTCCTCCGCCCTCCTCCTCCTCCTCCTCCTCCCGCCTCCACCTCCACCTCCTCGCCTCCCTCCTCCCTCCTCCCGCCTCCACCTCCCTGCGCCCCCTCCTCCCACCCCCTCCCTCCCTCCTCCCTTTCATGTAGTTGGTTACCAAATCATTTGATAAGGTAACCAATTGATTTTTATTAGTTTACTAATATACTTTGAATGTGATGCGATTAGTAACCAAAATTTATACGATTGGTTACTAAATCTTCCGATAAGGTAACCAATTTAGTTTATTAGATTATTAATTTATTTTGGATATGATGCAATTGGTAACCAAATTTCATATAGTTGGTTACTAAACCATTTGATAAGGTATAACTTAATTAGGTTTTATTTGATTACCAATTTTATTTTAAATGTAATGCAATTACTAGTCAAAATTTATAAAGGTAACCATTTCAATTTTGTGGGTAACCAAATCATCAAAAGAAATTGAATAAGAATCCTACTTTGCATGGCATGGTAATGATAATAACAGGCAATGGCAATGGCGAGAGAGGAGGATGATGAACATTAGCTCCTTCATAATTTTTTATTTTAATTTTCTCATTTTGATTTGAATTTTGAAACATGGATTTGAAATTGTTGTTAGAGACAAGATTTGAATTTGAATTTGAATTATTAGTTATCCTTAATTTTAGGTTTCCTTATTAATGTGAATTGTACTATTTTTGTAATAATTACATTCTTTTGTAATTATTTAGTTGATGCACTTTTCTTGTAATTACTTTCTATTTGTTGTATACTTATGTAAAGGACCCTTTTTTTTTTATATATATAGCTAGTTGTAATAATTTGAAAAATAGGTTGCTTTCTAACAATAGGTTATTGTGGATGGATATATATATATATATATATATATATATATATATATAGTTGTGTATTACACAGTCGAACTATGACGACGAAATGTTTAGGCTCAGGATAGCTATGGCGACTCCCTATAGCCTAAAAAACCGTCGACATAACCGAACGCATGTCTTATATGATTATGTCTATACATTTTTCCTATATATATATATATAATAATTCATATCCAAAGTTGGATAGAAGTCCTCATAAGACCAAATTTTTTAAATAAAAATGAATTTCTTTTATTTATTATTTTGAAATAGTAAGGGTGGATTTGATTAATGTGGTTAGTTATGGGTAAAATCATAAATATTTTAAATAAGCAAGTGGTGATAAAATATTCATTATCGTAGGAGAATATTCGTTTGGTCGTGGAATATTACGTCATTGTCGAGAGAATATTAAATGATTGTATGCAGTAGAGTCTTTTGTGGGCCCATAACTGAAAGCGATTGGATGAAGAAAGCACAAATATAAGTTGTTTATAAATAGCAGGCGTAGTTATTCACAGATTATCTTGTTGGAATACCCGGTGGTTAAAACACACTAATCGCGTTGTTGAGCGATAGCATTGCAGTATTGCATCAATTATTGATTCTTACGTGAAGGCACTACTCGATAATTATTACGATGATAATTCTTATTCGATTATTTTATTTTATTGATTCAATAATTGTTGCGTTGATATTTTATATTCTTTGTTGTTTGATAATTGTCATTACTAAAGTATTTTTTATTATCGAAGCAATAATTCATATTATCTGAAAAATATTATTAGATAACATTATTGGCAATGTCTAGAAAGTTACATACAGGAGAGGTTTGGTCACCTAATTGCTGGCACAAGATGAGAGAGATCCTTATTGGAAGCCCCCTCTTCTCAGGAGCGGCACAGTTTGCAAGATCTTTGTGATTCTGTAATATTATTTGTGAATAATTAATTATTGATTTATATGATGAGGAAAATATTGATTTTATGTGGATATAGATGGAGAAAATTTTTAAAATGACAATTGTTGAAAATTAATATTTTATCTTTTTACGATAAAATAATTCATTTAAATATATTATTTTAATAATATATTAGCGGTGATATTTTACAACGAATGTGGAATATATGAGTATCTGAGGAGGAAAGTATTTTTGTTGCAATAAATGTTTACAACATATTAAACATATGGTGGACCCCATTTATTGGTGAAATTGATTATAGGTTTGTAAAATCAATAGTTTATGAATTTCGGTTAATTTTTATTTGGAATTTGGAAAAACTTTCTTACTGCAAAGTTGTAGAGAATTGAATTTTCTATAAAAATCGTGAGATTCGAATTTTCGATAAAAGAGCTATTTATTATGAATTATTGAAGTTAGAAGCTCAAAATAATTAATTTTTTGAAGTTTTAATTATTTTTAATAAGAAAAACGTTTTTTAAATTTTGGGACTCATTTAACATGTGTTAGGATGGCTGAGTTCAGATTCATGGATGCGTGGGAAGATGTGGAAAATAAATAATATTAATTTATTAAATTTTCTACTTTTGGTGTTACAAGCATTTTCTATAAATAGGGTCTTGGGTTAGAATTGAAAATCACTTTTTAAAGGCTGAAGTTTCTCTCTCTATATTATCGGCGTATTCTTGTGAGTATTTTGAGTATACTTTGAGTATTGCTTTATACTGGTGCAAGTTCAAGTCATAGCTTTATATCAAGGTGTTTATTAGAAATCTTGTCTTTCGAGGTAAGGGATGTTATTTTCTTCTCAAATGATATAATTTCTTCAATATCATTATGTTGAAATATTGGTTGAAACTTTTTATCAAATTTAGAACTTTTTTCATATCGGGGTTCTTTATTCATGAGATTCTTATTCACGAGGTTCTTATTCATTTAGTACTATTAATGAAGCGTGAAGATGTTTTTTGTGGAATTTCTATCTTTTGGTGTCGAGATTCTTATTCACGTATCGACACTTTATTCACGAATCTGGCACTATTCATAGAAAAATAAAATTTCTTCTTTTCGTCCAAAATATCTATTACGGATACTAGCTTTGATTGTATCCATTGTTTTGATCATTCTTGAATTTTACACCACTATGATTATTTTTGAGGTATTTTTGGGCGTGGATAAAACAAAGTCTGAATCCTTAATCCTTAATCCTTGTCATTTTGTTTCCTTTGGATTCGTTTCTTTAAAAATATTTTTCATCATCTTGATCTTAAATGATGATATTATGGAATATCTTTGGCTGTAGTGCGAAGATGAATGATTCTGAAGAATATCTTTGGCCTTTAGTGCGAAGATGAACATGTGTTAAGATGAACATAATGGATTGATGAATATCTTTGGGTTGTAGTGCAAAGATGAATATTTGATTTGAGATGAATATTGATTGATGTTACGAGGATAAAATATTGATGATGAATTTATTAAATTCATAGATTATAGTAGATTTCATTCTCTACGTCTTCTTCTTATGAATTATTATTTCATTGCGAATATTGATCTCGAAACTTGTTGTCTATTGTATTCTATCGATTTTTCCTGTTGAAGACTAACGATAATTTGTTGTACATTATCTTAGTCGTAATAATCTTCTTTGGGCTAGTTGAGCTCACCCTTTTCCTTGTTGTTCCATTTTTCTTCTCGGGGAGGCGAGAATGTAGCGAGTACTTAGTCGGGGTATGGAATGAAGGTTTAGAGAGAGTTGTTTAGTAGTCCTCGCCATTTTGTAAAATAATGTATCAATAATTATGATGGAGATTTATTTGCGTGTGGATATTATGCAGATGGCAATATCGTATTTAAACTCACAGTTTATATGTTGTAATAATAAAGTTGTAGTTATTTACGTACCATGTATTTGGCGACTCGAGAATGGGTTGGATGGAATGGACCTATTTTGGGGCGTCGCGGTTGGTATCGAGCTTAGGGATATGATCTCTGGCGGAGATCGGGGAATAGAACTAGGAGGAGAGACAAGTAAATCCGCCATTAGTGTGTCTACCTAAGCTTATTTGTTGGTTGGTCGTAATATAGAGGGTATTATGTGATTTGTTAATTTATTTAATTAACCCTTGTTTTATGATAGTTTTTAAGAATGCATCACTTTGAAGCGTTAACAATGGAGTGAATGAGATCGTGGAGACACCTCTAATCGCCAAACCGAGGATAATGTGATGTCGGTGAAGAAGGAATTAGAGATATCCATGTGTGGTGAGTGAAGAATTGATAGTTGCACCCGAGATAATGTGAGAGGTAACGGTGAGAGTGGGGAAGAAGAGGAAGAAGAGGTACACGAAGAGAGTTTATTAGAGGTATTTTATGATCAAAATATAGAATTGCAAAATCGTATTCATGAGTTAGAAGAAGCGGTGAAGAATTGCGAGGCGATCGTGGAGCAAAAGGATGCAACGATTCAAGCTTGTGTTACCCGATATGTGATGCTTGAGCGAAGCACTATTTGGCGAGTATAAGATGATAAAGTTGGAATCTGAAATTTGAAAGAAGAAATAAGCGAGCAGTGAGAATGAGTGATGCATGGGTAAAAAGCCGCATGACAGCGTTGATATTATGGAAAGAGATGTCAATCTAAAAAAAGAAGATTTAACGATGGCGGAAGGCGTCGGCGTGACATCGGCACCGAAGATCAAATTCTAGGGAAGAAAGCGATCGCCGGTTAGATGCTACGGATCGCGGAGAGGAGAGGACATATAAGGTCAAACTATTCAAAGCCTTCAAGGTATGTTTTAGTTGTGGAAAAGATCGTCACATAGCTCGATTTTGTCTATAAGCGAAATCAAGTCCGGTTGGGGACGTTGGCACGAGGCGGATCTGAAGAAAAGTCAAAGTCAACGATTCCCGGAAGAAGGCGTTTGTCGTGGCCGGTCAAAATGCGAGGAACGAGCGAAGTTAGCACAGGTTAGTTAATTATAAATTCTTGCGAAGTTTATACCTTACTGAATCTGGATTCTACCCATTCTTTATATCTCTCTTTGCTTCGCTCAGCGTTTGAACTTGACTACGGAGAAATTAAACTTTGACTATCTGTGGAGACTCCATTAGGAGAAACTTTCATTACATCCGTTGTTTAGAAATCTTGCTTGATTCAGGTTGGCACTATCACATTACTGTTAACCTTATTTCTATAGAGATATTTGCTTTTGATGTGATTTTAAGGTTAACTACTCATAAATAAAATTGATTACTTTCGTAAGGTTGTTAGTTTTCATATTCTTAAGCAACTTTGTTATTCAATTCAAGCAATCAAACCATTGTAGTCAAACATTTTCATATCAAGCCATGAAGTCGTTCGTTTATTACGGATGTCAAGTTTTCTTAGTCCGTGTTATGGATTTGAATAAAGACACGTCGATTTGAATAATATTCTTGTTGTTATTGATTTTTCACCGACGTATTTTCGAAGAATTTCTTGGCTTACTTCAAAGCGATATTAAATTTTGTATCGACTTTGAACCCGGTACAAAACTCATTTCTAAAATCTCATATCGAATGGCTCTATTGAACTTCGAGGAGTTAAAATTCAACTATAAATTTGGTACTGAGCCTTTATCTGGTGACTTCCTTTGTGGAATGCAAAGAAGCCGAGACTCTCCGTAGGGACGCCATATTTGTGCGGTAGTAAAGCGATAGGTGTCATTGTGACGTCTTTATCAAGGTTGGGATATGAGTCGCGATTGAGAACAACCTAAGTCGGTAATCGAAAATCGTAGCTTTACAGAGGCTTAGTTGGTTATTATCGGAGATTCGTTGAAGGATATTCTCGAATTGCTATTCCATTAATGCGGTGACTCGTAGAGAGTTACAAAATTCAAATTGGAGCGAGGAATGTGGGAAGATCTTGAAGAACTCAAGAGGAGACTCATTTCAACACATGTTACGACCATGCCATCACGGAAAAGCGAGCGTGGTAGGCGGCGTGTTGAGTAGAAGATCGTATACAAATACGAAAGTACGATATTATCAAAGACTCATTTCAGTATAATTTACAAATAATAGAGATGGAGATGAAAACTCTAGGTACCCGCGTGATGATATCTGATGCGTGATGATATCTGAGTATAATCGACTTTAATCGATAAAGTTAAAAGTCATTCAAGCTACACACCGGGTGATGAATTTGAAGAAGGAGGTAAAAAGTTGTTATTTCAAAAGCGAGAGAATCGGTGAGGTGAGGAAAGCTCAAACCTTGATTTATTAATCCATTTGAAATTCTCGATCGAATAGGGCGTGGCTATAGACTCGTTTTATCGCCGGTGTATGGCGCATGTTCATAGCGTTTTTCACGTATCGATGTTACGTAAATATGTGGACAACGAACCACGTCATTGAGTTAGAGCCAAGACGAGATAGTAGAAGACTTAACGTCACGAGGAGGTACTGTCAAGATCTTGTAGAGGAAAGAACATGTCCTATGTCACAGAGGTTATACCACAAGTTAAAGTTTTGTGGAGAAACCATCTTTATTGAGGAAATGACACGGGAGTTGGAAATGGAAATGAAAGCGAGGTAATCTTATCTTTTGAAACACCGAGTCGTCGTCAATTTCGAGGACGAAATTTCATAAGGAGGGAGGTTGTAAGACCCAAATTTTTTAAATAAAAGGAATTTCCTTTATTTATTATTTTGAAATAGTAAGGGTGGATTTGATTAATGTGGTTAGTTATGGGTAAAATCATAAATATTTTAAATAAGCAAGTGGTGATAAAATATTCATTATCGTCGGGAATATTTGTTTGGTCGTGGAATATTAAATATTTGTCGGGGGAATATTAAATGCTGACAGTAGCTTGATCTTTTATGGGCCCATTGTGGCGCCCCCAAAATTAGGTATACATCACCCATCTTGGGTCGCCACTTACATGATATGAATTTAAATACAACTTACTAACATAAGCTGTAGGTATGCAATCTGACATAAGCTATGAGTTTAAATACAAATATCGTCTCCTCTTGAGTTCTTGAAAACTCTTCTCACATTCTTCGCTCCAACCGAACTTTGTATCTTCCAGTCAAATTTGAGTCGATGGAGTAGCGATTCGAGAAAATCCTTCCACGAATCTCCGATAATAACCAAATTTAAGCAAGAAAGCTACGTCTTGATTGGCTTGATTTAGGTTGTTCCCGACTTTGAATAGCTTGATCTTTCTTTGGGTCGATAGATATTCCATGACTTGATACCACGTGCCCAAGGAATGCTACTTCTTGACGAACTTCGCATTTCTTCAACTTGGCATAAAGCTTATATTCACGAAGCTTTTGGAGTGTCGACCTCAAGTGTTCTTCATGATCTTCACGGCTTTTGGAATAAATAAGGATGTCATCAATAAAGGCGACCACAAAGTGATCTAAATATTCCTTGAATACTCGGTTCATCATATCCATGAAGGCGGCGGAGCATTAGTCAATCAAAGGACATGACTAGGAATTCATAATGCCCGTCTTAGGGAGTTACGGCCGTCTTTGGAATGTCGTGAGTTCTAATCTTCAATTGGTGATATCCGGAACGAAGATCTATTTTTGAAAAGAATTTGGCTCCTTACTGTTGGTCAAAGCAGTCATCATCAATACGTGGCAATGGATACCTATTTTTGATGGTGACATGATTGACTCCGATAATCAATACAAAAGTCGCATACTCCCATCTTTCTTCTTCACGAATAGAGCAGGAGCACCCCAAGGAGAAGTCTTAGGACGAATAAAGCCGATGTCTAACAATTCCTGCGGTTGGGTCTTTAACTCACGAAGTTCAATAGGAGCCATTCGATATGGGGCTTTGGAAATAGGTTTTGTCTTAGGGTTTAAGGTCGATACAAAATTCAATTTCACGCTACGGGGGTAGGCTGGGGAAGTTCTTGGGAATCGTCGGGAAATTTATTAACAATAGAAATATCGTTCAAAAGCGGCGTATTTTTGTTTAAATCGTGACATGAGCTAAGAAAGCTTGACATCAGTTTTTCAATAAGCGAATAGCTTTATGGCTTGAGATGACCGTGATTGATTTTAATGGTTTGGTCGTTTGAATTAGCATAATAGGTTGATTAGGAATATGAAAGCTAACAACCTTACGAAAACAATCAATTTTTGCATGATAAGTAGTTAACCAATCAATCCCTAGAATCACGTCAAATGCAAGTATTTTTAATGAAATAAGATCGACGAGGTAATGTGAGGTACCGATTTGAACCAAACAAGACTTATAAGCGAGTGGATGTAATGAAGGTTTCTCCCAACGGAGTTTCCACAGATAAGTCAAAGTCTAATTTCTCGAGTCAAATTTAATCGATGGCGCAAGTAGGAGAAATAAAAGAATGGGTAGAACCGGTATCAAATAAAGTATAGACTTCATTAGAGTTTATGATAAGCTTACCCGTGATGACCTCATTCGGGTTCCTTGCTCTCTGGGAGGTCACAACAAACGCTCTCCCTTAGACTTCCGGTTTTGACTTTTTACGGGATGACCTTTGGTGCCTCCATCCTAGTTGAATTTGTCTTGATGGCGACAAAATCGAGTCAAGTGACCTTCTCTTCCACAATTATAACATGCTTTGGATGGCATGGACGCGTGAGTTTGGGTGATGTGTCCTCTCCTCGCATTTGAAGCATATGATAGGTGGGTCTTTCCGCTTCCTTAACAACGGGTCTTTCAATGTTGACGTCTTTCCCTCATTGTTGAATCTCCTTTTCTTAAAATGTCCATTCTTATTATTTTGGCCCTGATTACCACCGAAGTGGTTACCATATCTGGTCTGTTGATTCCCTCCACGCTTGTTGTCACCGCTTCGATGACTAGTCTCATTGGTATTATAATTTTCACTTACCGCTCTCTTTTAGTTGCGTTGACTCGTTATCGCGCTCCACTAATGAGCCCTATTTACAACATCGAATACAAACACGGTTTATGAGAAATAAGATATTGGCGTATCTCGACTTTGAACCTCTTAAAACATTCGCACCATTCTTTCTTCATTATCCACCAAGTGGGGACTTGAAATCGTGATAACTCAGTAAATTTTGCCTCGTATTACGATACTGGTCATATTGTTTTGTTCTAACTTGATAAACTCCACCTCCTTCATATAGCGAATACTTTCGGGAAAGTATTTGTCGTTGAACGACTCTGGAACTTCTCCCAAGATATCTTGATCAATGAGGTTGAGTCGTTTCTACCGATTCCCACCGATGTCTGCCTCTCTCCGCAACATAAAGGCGTGCAAAGGAACCTTTTGCTCCTCGGAGCATCCCAAGACATTAAATATCTTGGTAATCTGCTTTATCCATGCTTCCGCGAGAAGTGGTTTTGGCTCTCCCTTAAACTCCGGTGGTCCCGGCTCCTTGAATTGTTTAGCGGTGACCGCTTGAGAGTTTTTCCGTGTTTCCACCTACGTTTTTGGCCGAGTCGCTCTCGCTTTCTTTGTTGCATAAATTGCATAAAGCCTCACGAACATTTGATCATTCATCATTTTGGTCGGTGTTGTTGTTTTGCGTGAGGATTGTCGCCTTCGATGCACATTATCACGATTATTGATATGTGGTGAATCAGCGATCGCGCTGCGCTCCATTCTTATTCTCAACATTCTCGGATGTCATTTTGAGAATCTTGCCACAAAACAAAAGGTTAATTGACGTGTAACAAATTATCCCTATCTTCCCGACCTCAACCGATAAAATATACGTAAACTTAGGTAAATTAAATACTGGCGAAGGTATTCCCGTCTCTCCCTCCTAGTACTATTATTCACATCTTAGCCGAGGATCATATCCTAAGCTCGATACCAAATGTGGCGCCCCAAAATTAGGTATACATCACCCATCTTGGGTCGCCACTTACATGGTGCAAATTTAAATCTGACTTACTTAACATAAGCGTAGGTATGCAATACGACATAAAGCGTGAGTTTAAATACAAATATAAATCTACTAGATATTATACAAACTCAAAAAGGAGTCCTCATTACAATTATTATCACACTATTTCACGAGAATAGTGAGGACTACTAATCTTATCTTGAGGACCATCACTCGTTTTTCCGACTCGTCCCGGTATATTCTCATTTCACGAGAGAAACGGTGAAAGAAAAGGTGAGCTCAACTAGCCCGGAAGAAATATTATGACTAAGATAATGCGAGAATAAATTATCAATAGTCTTCAACAATGTTAAGCGATAAAATACAATAGACAACCGGTTTAAGCTGCGGCGGTGAATATCTGATCTATTAAAAAGTCAAGTAGAAAATAAAATCTACTATCTTTTTGGTTTTAAAAGGTTTTTCATCATTTGTTATAAATTTGAGACTGACACTTTAATAAATATTCCACATCATCGAATCATCCCGCACTACGGCCGAGGATATTCTTTAGTATCACGACCACAATTATTCATGCATTACGGGCCGAGAATATTTGTGTATTCATTAATAGTCATGATCGTACCAACAATTGTCCATCAATGCACTCGACCTTTCGAGGATTTTTACCACATCATTTGTAACATTACGGTCGTGATTACATAAGAATAGTCTCTGGTCATAATCATACCTAGTCCATCTATGCACTACTTCTGCCACGAGATGACTTTAAAAAAATATAAACATGAGGATGATGACAATGATATAAGAATTGATAAAACAAGTTCAAGAATTATTTTATCCGAGGAATTATTAACGTCAAATTATCAACACGCAATCTTTGTTTTGTAGAGTAAAATTCAAGAATGATCGGAAGAATATTTTCATGAAAAGATCTTTGGATGAAACGCAAATATCAAGGATATTCCACTAATTTCATGGAGTATAGAAGTCAAAGTTTTAACCATTTGGGTATAATAAAGAATGGAATAACAAAAGAAATCACCGTAAATGCGATAGGCCGCATGCAGACGAGTTATTCAGCAGAATAATAAATAACGGAACGAAGTCGGGTGAAATTCACGCAAGCGGGATGTTCAACGAGAATAATAAAATGGAAAAGATGGAACGCGGATAGGATATTCAATGAGGTGATAAAACAGCGGAACGAGATAGTGATATTCCAACGAGAATAATAAAAGGCGGAACACGGTCGGTGTAAAAACTTGAACAAGATGTTCAGCAGAATAATAAAAGCGGAACCCGGTCGGTGTAAAACACACTGACGAGGATGTTCCAATGAGAATAATAGAAGAATGTCACCAAGTATAGGGTAAACCACATTATACTGAGTTATTCCAATGAGAATAATAAGCAATGAATAATATAGTTCTCTTATGAATAAGAAGAATAAGGAGATTATTGAATCTTTGCGATGAGTGTAGTAATAAAATACTCTTCTTCTTTTTCTCTTATTCTCTATACTTTCTCTCTCTATAGCTTGAATGAATTAAGTGAAAAATAATGAAGCCACTAGGCCTCTATTTATAGAAGATTTCTAGCTTAGCTTTGCTTAGTGTGAAAAGGCAAAAGTGGCTTGACGACTAATAATGTGAAAAGAAAAGTGGTTCGACACAGTAATGTGAAGCGACAAGTGGTTCGGACTTTGTAATGTGAAGCGACAAGTGGTTCGACGATACGGTAAAGGTAATTACTATTGTGAAGGTAATTTACTATTCACAAAGGTAATTCTTATATGAAGGTAATTCTTATCGACGAAGGTAAATATTATTGATGAAGGTAATTACTATTCACAAAGGTAATTACTATTGACAAAGAGACTCTTAGATGATGACATATGAACCCCCATAAAATAATCAAACTTACCACAAATCATTTTATTTTTCATCAACACATATTTAATCTTTCAACAATAATTAATCATTTATAACTTGTCGTCTCAATTATTGATTTAATACTATAACATATTATCTGAGATGATCTTGTGACAATAATTGAATCGATAATATAAGAGATCTGATCGACAATTCTGTAGTGATAATTAAGCATATTTGAGTGACTTCTCACGTAAGCATCAATAATCAATTGTGTCTTACTTATCTGACCAGCGTATTCTTTGTACTTTTACCAAGGGTAGTTGACAGTTTTAACGGTAACACCTCCGTAGTTATTTTTATAAAATATTTTTGTCGTTTTCTCGATCAAGCAATAATTACATTAATGGGGTCCACCGGTGATTGAGTAGTTATGCGAAATTCCCTAACAAAAGAATATTCCCAGGCCAAACGAATATTTTATAACAACTTGCATACTTTGCAAAATTTATAAATATTACCTAACTATAACATTATATCAAATTTATTCCATAATATTCAAAAATAATATTTATAGAAAAATTCATCTTTATTTATAAAAGTGAGGGGTCTTACACCCATAACGGAAAGCGATTGGATGAAGAAAGCGACAAATATAAGTTGTTTATAAATAATGGCGTAGTTATTCACAGATTAATCTTGTTGGAATACCCGATTGGTTAAAACACACTATTAATCTGGCGTTGTTGAGCGATAGCTTTACGGTATTGCATCAATTATTGATTCTTACGTGAAGGCACTACTCGATAATTATTACGATTAATTCTTATTCGATATTTTATTTTATTGATTCAATAATTATTGCGTTGATATTTTATATTCTTTGTTGTTTGATAATTGTCATTACGGTATTTTTTTATTATCGAAGCAATAATTCATATTATCTGAATAATATTATTAGATAACATTATTGGCAATGTCTAGAAAGTTACGTACAGGAGAGGTTTGGTCACTAATTACTTGGCGCCCGATAAGGAGAGATCCCGTATTGGAAAGCCCCTCTCACAGGAGCGGCACGGTTGCCGATATTGTGATTCTGTAATATTATTTGTGAATAATTAATTATTGATTTATATGATGAGGAAAATATTGATTTTATGTGGATATAGATGGAGAAAATTTTTAAAATGACAATTGTTGAAAATTAATATTTTATCTTTTTACGATAAAATAATTCATTTTAAATATATTATTTTAATAATATATTAGCGGTGATATTTTACAACGAATATGGAATATATGAGTATCTGAGGAGGAAGAGTATTTTTGTTGCAATAAATGTTTAAAACATGTTAAACATGTAAATTGGACCCCATTTATTGGTAGAAATTGATTATGTTTTGTAAAATCGACCAGTTTGTGGATTTCGGTTAACTTTTGTTTGGAATTTGGAAAAACTTTCTTACTGTAAAGTTGTAGAGAATTGAATTTCCTATAAAAAATCATGAGATTGAATTTTCGATAAAAGAGCTATTTATTATGAATTATTGAAGTTAGGAAGCTCAAAATAATTAATTTTTGAAGTTTTAATTATTTTTAATAAGAAAAACGTTTTTTACATTTTGGGACTCATTTAACATGTGTTAGGATGGCTGAGTTCAGATTCATGGATGCGTTGGGAAGATGTGGAAAATAAATAATATTAATTTATTAAATTTTCTACTTTGGTGTTCTAGCATTTTCTATAAATAGGGTCTTGGGTTAAATTGAAAATCACACGGCTGAAGTTTTCTCTCTCTATATTATCGAGTGTATTCTTGTGAGTATTTTGAGTATACTTTGAGTATTGCTATATCACGGTCTGAGTTAGTCATAGCTTTATATCAGGTGTTTTTATTAGAAATCTTTTGTCTTTTCGAGGTAAGGGATGTTATTTTCTTCTCAAATGATATTATTTCTTGATATCATTATCTTTGAAATATTGGTTGAAACTTTTTATCAAATTTGGAACTTTTTTCGTATGGGAGTTCTTATTAAGTCCGTTGATTCTTATTCACGAGTTCTTATTAATGGAGATTCTTATTATTCAGATTCTTATTCACGAGTCTATTAAATGAAGCGTGAAGATGTTTTTGTGGAATTTACATCTTTTAGTGTCGAGATTCTTATTCACGTATCGGCCTTTATTCACGAATCTGACCTTTATTCATAGAAAATGAAATTTCTTCTTTTAAGTCCAAAAATATCTATGCGGATACTAGCTTTGATTGTATCCATGTTTTGATCATTCTTGAATTTTACACCACTATGATTATTTTGAGGTATTTTTGGGCGTGGATAAAATAAAGTCTGAATCCTTAATCCTTAATCCTTAATCCTTGTCATTTTGTTTTTGGATTCGTTTCTTTAAAAATATTTTTCATCATCTTGATCTTAAATGATGATATTATGGAATATCTTTGGCTTTTGTAGTCACAGATGAATGATTTCTGAAGAATATCTTTGACCTTTAGTCAAAGATGAACATGTGTTAAGATGAACATAATGATTGATGAATATCTTTGGGTTGTGGTGAATTTGAAGATGAATATTTGATTTGAGATGAATATTGATTGATGTTACGAGGATAAAATATTGATGATGAACTTTTATTAAATTCATAGATTATAGTAGATTTCATTTCTACGTAACTCTTATGAATTATTATTTCATTGCGAATATTGATGCGAAACTTGTTATCTATTGTATTATCAGATTTTTCCTGTTGAAGACTAACGATAATTTGTTGTACATTATCTTAGTCGTAATATTCTTTCTTGGGCTGATTGAGCTCACCACTTTTCCTTGTTGTTCCATTTTTCTTCTCGGGGAGGCGAGAATGTAGCGAATACTTAGTCGGGGTATGGAATGAAGGTTCTAGAGAGTTGTTTAGTAGTCCTCACCATTTTTGTAAAATAATGTATCGATAATTATGATGGAGATTTATTTTTGTGTGTGGATATTATGCAGATGGCAATATCGTATTTAAACTCACAGTTTATATGTTGTAATAATAAAGTTGTAGTTATTTACATGTACCATGTATTTGGCGACTAAGAATGGGTTGGATGGAATGGACCTATTTTGGGCGAGACAGGGTCCTGTTGAAAATCATGTTTGATGATAAAGCATATACTTTGTAACAATCTTATTCATTTATTAATAAAAATATTAATTTATTAAAAGGCTTTTAATTATCTACATGATCTTTGTTTTATAATATGTGATAAACCCGTAGTTTTAAGCAATGCTTTTAGAATAATGATGATGATCGTTCTAATGAGATCTAAATTCTTTGAAAGCTTAAAATGGTAATCATTGGATTACTAAATTGGGGATTAGTGAATCCATTTACGTACGTTGCTACTTTCGTTGGATGAGGATGATCTCGTGATCATTTGTGTGGAACTTAAAGCAACTACAACTTTATTAAATAGTTCCTTTGAGCAACAATAGCAATGGAGTTTTATTTGAGTTTAAATCTGAATATTATCTGATCAGACAGATATTTATACTCAAATAAATCTCATCATCATTTATTGATACATTTATTTTACAATAATGGTGAGGACTACAATAAACAGTTCTCTACAAATATTATCTCTAGAACCTTCATTTATTGATACATTATTTTACAATAATGGTGAGGACTACTTAACAACTCTCTCAGAACCTTCATTCCAGTACCCATTTCTACATTGCATTCTCCGCCTCACGAAGAAAAATGGAACAACAAGGAAAAGGGTGAGCTCAACTAGCCCGATAAAGAATGTTATGACTAAGATAATATACAACAAATTATCGTTAGTCTCAAGCGAGGAAAAATCGATAGAATCTGATGAATGACAAGTTTCGGATCAATATTCGCATGTTGAAATAATAATTCATAGAAGAGTTACGTAGAGAATGAAATCTACTATAATCTATGAATTTAACGGTCCATCATCAATATTTTATCCTGTAACATCAATCGATATTCATCTCAAATCAAATATTCATCTTTTTACTCTGGGCCGAAGATATTCATCAATCGGTCGTATTAAATCTCAACACTGTTCATCTTTGCACTAAAGGCCAAAGATATTCATCGATCGGTCGTATTCATTTAAACACACTGTTCATCTTTGCACTAAAGGCCAAAGATATTCATCGATCGGTCGTATTCATTTCATTTAAACATTCGCTCATCTTTTACGCTTCTGGGCGAAGATATTCTTGAAATCATTCATCTTTGCACTTCTGGGCCGAAGATATTCAATAATATCATCATTTAAGGCGAGGATGATGAAAATATTTTTAAAGCGAATCCGGTGAAACAAAATGACGAGGATTAAGGATTAAGGATTAGTACTTTGTTTTATCCATGTCCAAAATACCAAAAAAATAATCGTAGTGGTGTAAAATTGAGAATGATCAAAACATGGATCTGATCAAAGCTAGTATCGAATAGATATTTTAGGCGAAAAGAAAAATTTTCATTTTTGATTGAATAGTCTTAAGTATCGTGAATAGTCTTGAGTATCGTGAATAGTCTTAAGTATCGTGAATAGTAACTCAGACACCAAAAGATAGAAATTCCAAAAAAAACATCTTCACGCTTCATGAATAGTACTCGTGAATAGTAACTTCGTGAATAGTAACTTCATGAATAGTAACTTCGTGAATAGTAACTCATGAATAGTAACCCAGAGCATGAAAAAGTTCAAATTTGATAAAAGTTCGGATCGATATTTGACGTAATGATATTGAAGAAATAATATCATTTGAGAAAAAATAATATCCTTACCTCGAAGAATCGATTACCGGAAGGAAAGGTCGGAAGTGATCTTTGAATGAAACTTATCTTGACAACAACTCTCAAAGTATCTAAATACTCACAAAAATCGCTCGATAATATAGAGAGAGAGAGAGAAAACTTTGTTTACGGTGTGATTTTCAATTCTAACTTAGCCCTCTATTTATAGGAAAATGTTAGCCGCAAGAAGCGGACTTGACTGCTTTACACGATGGCTTTACACTTTCTATTGCCACCCACCACATTTGAAATAAAATTCAGCACATTTTTTCACCAACCACAAGTGGGGCCCCTCAATTCTAGAATTTTCCACCAAAATCAATTATAAACCTAATTTAGAATCAGACACCTCTTAAAATTCACAACAAATCATTCGTTGCATTTTAACGGTTCAAAATTTGTGGACATATACTCAACTTATGTATGTATAACATATCCAAAAATTACAACGATCAGCGGTCGGATTAAAAATTATAACCCCATGATATATCTAAAAACCCACGATTTGATTTTAATACCTCGATCAGATAAAATCTTGATAAAACACCTCAACATTAATTCCTTCATTAATAACCACATAAATAAATCCATCATTTATATTCATATAAAATAAATATTTCCTTATCATATGAATCGATAATTAATTATTCACAAATAATATTCTGAGAATCACATTTATATGATGACCGGTTTGTTCGAGGAAAGAGGGGCTTTCGATAAGGATCTCTCCTTCTTGGTATGATTAGGTGACCAAACCTCTCCTTGAGCGAGAACTTTCTAGACATTGCCAATAATGTTATCTAATAATATTATTCAAATAATATGAATTATTGATCGATAATGGGAAATCTTTGTGCGGTGACAATTATTGAAGCAATGATAATATAAAATATCAATATGACAATTATTGAATCGATAAAATAAAATATTGAGCGATAACTCTTGTAATAATTATTGAGTAGTGCCATCTTACGTAAGGATCGATAATTCAACAATCTTTGTGCGCGATGGTGTCTTCTTTGTGCGACCACAGCGTATTACGTATTTTAACCAGCGGGTATTCAAGCGATCTTAGCGGTAACAACTTCTGGTAGTTATTTTTAACCAACTTATATTTGTCGTTTTCCTCATCAATCGCTTTCCAGTTATGGGGCCCCCACATGCATTGCTTGTAGTAAATGCGAATATTCCCAAGCGATGCGAATATTCCACGACCAAACGAATATTCCCAAGCAAAAATGAATATTTTATAACCACTTGCTTATTTTGAAATATTTGCGTATTTAACCATAACTATCCACATTAATCAAATCAACCCTTACTATTTCAAAATAATAAATAAAGGAAATTCCTTTTTATTTAAAAAATTTAGGGTCTTCTGACCTCCCTCCTTATGAAATTTAAGTCCTCGAAATTGGCGTGCGATACACAGTGTTTGAAAAGGTAAAGATACCTCGCTTTCATTTCGTTTCCAACTCGGGTCATTTCTCGATAGCATGGTTTCTCCACAAAACTTTAACTTATGGTATAACCTTAAATTACATGGGTCGTATTCTTTCTCTACAAAATCTTGGTGGTACCTCTCGTACGTTAAGTCTTGACTATCTCGTCGGTTCTAACTTCGATAGCGTGTTTGAATTCGTCCACATATTTCGTAACATCGATCGTGAAAAGCGTTATGAACACGCGCGTCATACTTGGTGGTAAAAGCAGTCTATAGGCCGCGGTTCTATTCGATCGAGAATTTCAAATGGATTAATAAATCGAAGGTTTGAGCTTTCCTCACCTCACAGATTCTCGCTTTTAAAATAATGACTTCTTGCACCTCCTTCTTCAAATTCATCGACTCGGTGTGTGGCTTGAGCGACTTTAACTTTATCGATTAAAGTCGATTATACTCGTATATCATCACGTACTCGTATATCATCACGTGGGTACCTAGAGTTTTCATCTCCATCTCTATTATTTGTATATTATCTGAAATGAGTCTTTGTGATATCGTACTTTCGTACTTGTATCGATCTTCTACTACTCAACACGTCAATTACCACGTTAAGCTTTTCCGGGATGGCATGGTGAACATATCTTTGAAATGAGTCTCCTCTTGAGTTCTTGAAGCTCTTCCCACATTCCTTGCTCCATTTGAATTTTGTATCTCTATGAGTCAATTGCGTTAATGGAATAGCGATTCGAGAATATCCTTCAACGAATCTCGATAATAACCAACTAAGCCTGAAAGCTACGTATTTCGATTCTGAAGGCTTAGGTTGCTCTCAAATTGTGACTCATATCCCGATCTTGGATATGCGTCACAATGACACCTATCGATTTCTTATCGCGCGAATATGGCGTCCCCTACGGAGAGTGCGGCAGGTGAATTCCCAAAGGAAGTCACAAGATAAAGGCTCGGTACCAAATTCTATAGTTGAATTTTTAACTCTGAAGTTGATAGGAGCCATTCGATATGAGATTTTAGAAATGAGTTTTGTCTAGGGTTCAAAGTCGATACAAAATTTAATATCGATCTTTGGGAGTAAGCGATAAATTCTTGAGGAAATCGTCGGGAAAAATCAATAACAACAAGAATATTATTCAAATCGGCGTGTCTTTATTCAAATCCATAACATGGACTAAGAAAACTTGACATCAAGTAATAAGCGAATGACTTAATGGCTTGATATGAAAATGTTTGACTCTGATGGTTTGATTGCTTGAGTTGAATAACGAGGTTGCTTAGGAATATGAAAACTATGACCTTACAAAAGCAATCAATTTTGGCGTGATGAGTAGTTAACCTTAAAATCACATCAAAAGCAAATATCTCTATAGAAATAAGGTTAACGGTAATGTGATAGTGCTGACTTGAATCAAACAAGATTTTTTAAACAACGGATGTAATGAAAGTTTCTCTAGCAGAGTCTCCATAAATAGGTGAAAGTCTAATTTCTCGTAGTCGAGTTCAAGCGTTGGCGCAAGCGAAGAGATAAAGAATGGGTAGAGCCGGTATCTAGTAAGGTATAAACTTGAGAATTTATAATTAACTAACTTGCGTGCTAACCGTTCGGTTTCTCGTATTTTTGGCCGGTCGCGACAAAGCGCTCTTCGAGGAATCGTTGACTTTGACTTTTACGGGACATCTTTTGAGTCACCATTCCCATTGCACTAGGTTTCGATATCGTCTGATCTCGGCGATATGTCCTTCTTTTCCTAATTATAGCATACCTTAAAGCTTTGTTGTGGGCGGTTTTGGTGATATATCCCTCTTTCCGCATTTGTAACATCTGGCCGGTGGTCTTTCTCCTCCCTTGGAACCGATTGCCCTTTTGGCCAGCGTCTTCGCATGGTCGTTGTTGAATCTCCTCTTTTAAAATCTCCTCCCTGACTTCGCTTCTTATTTTCATGGCCACGATTACCACGAGTGGTTCCGCCTTTGTCCGTATTCTTCTTTCTCTCTTTGGTTATCGTTATTACGATGGCTGCTTTATCTTTGGTATGATCTGGTTATGGTCCCTCGGTTGAGCGTACTCGTTATCTCGCTCTAACAATTTGAGCCACATTTACACAACATCTGAATAGAGAAAATTTATGAGAAATGAGATCTTGGCGTATCTGCGGGTTTGAACCTCTCGAAACATCCGCGTCATCGTTCCTCATTCTCCACCAAATGAGGTCTGAGCACTGGATAACTCATGAACCGCCTCGTCTTTGGGACAACCGTCGTATTATTACTGCTCGATCTAATAAACTCCACTTCCTTCGTATAGCCGAATACTTTCGGGGAAGTACTTGTCATTGAGCTATTTCTGAAAGCGTCTCCCATGACATCTTTGAGTGCGGTGGATGGAGTGCGCTTCCTGATTCCCACCGATGTCTGCCTGCATACGGAACATAAAAGTAGCGAATGGAACTTTACGTTCCTCCGTGCATCGAGACATCGAATATCTTGGTAATTTGCTTGACCCGTGTTTCGCCGTGATCGGATCTGGCTTTCCCGAGTGCGGTGGTCTGACTCTTTGATTTGCTTGCATTTGTGACCACCCGTGAATTGCTATCATCTCCTCACATATTTTGAACACGAGTCTCCTAAATGCGATTTTGCATGAGCTGCAAAAAAGCTTCTAAACATCCCTCGTTCATCATCGCTTTCGGTGGTGTTATTATTCGCGGGGAGGTACATTGCCCGACTGTTGCACGTTCTCCTCGTTGTTAAATCGAGGCATCTCCACGGTCTCATTTACACCACTATTAATATTCTCGATCGACATTCTCAATTCTTGTCGTAAAACAAGGGTTAATTAAAGAAATCAATCACATAATATCACATATCTTGACCCGACTAACAAATAAGCTTAGGTAGGACACACTAGCGAAGGATTTACTCGTCTCTCTCCCCTCTAGTTCTATTCCACGATCTCATGGGAGATCGTATCCTAGCTACGATACCAATTGTGGCGACCCCAAAATAGGTCCATTCCATCCAACCCGTTCACAGTTAGCAAATACATAGTGCGAAACAACTACAACTTTATTATCACAACAATAAAGCTGTGAGTTTAAATACAAATATTATCTTACAGACAATATTTATACTCAAATAAATCCTCATCACATTTATTGATACATTATTTTACAATAATGGTGAGGACTACTAAACAACTCTCTCTAGAACCTTCATTCCATACCCAGCCCAGCTAGTACTCATTACATTCTAGCCTCACGAGAAGAAAAATGGAACAACAAGGAAAAGGGTGAGCTCGACTAGCCCGATAAAGAATGTTATGACTAAGATAATATCTGACAAATTATCGTTAGTCTCCAAGCGAGGGAAAAATCGATAGAATCTGATGAGCTGACAAGTTTCGGATCAATATTCGCGGTGAAATAATAATTCATAGAAGAGTTACGTGAGAGAATGAAATCTACTATAATCTATGAATTTAACGGTCCATCATCAATATTTTATCCTGTAACATCAATCGATATTCATCTCGAATCAAATATTCATCTTTGCCTTCTGGGCGAAGATATTCATCAATCGGTCGTGTTAAATCTCAACACACTGTTCATCTTTGCACTAAAGGCCAAAGATATTCATCGATCGGTCGTATTCATTTAAACACTGTTCATCTTTTACTAAAGGCCAAAGATATTCATCGATCGGTCGTATTCATTTAAACACATTTAAACACTCTTCATCTTTACTTTCCTTCTGGGCCAAAGATATTCTTGAAATCATTCATCTTTGCACTACTGGGCCGAAGATATTCAATAATATCATCATTTAAGGCGAGGATGATGAAAAATATTTTTAAAAAGCGAATCGGTGAAACAAAATGACGAGGATTAAGGATTAAGGATTAGTACTTGGTTTTATCCCGTCGAAAATACCTCAAAAATAATCGTAGTGGTGTAAAATTGAGAATGATCAAAACATGGATCTGATCAAAGCTAGTATCGAGAATAGATATTTTAGAGCGAAAAGAAAAATTTTCATTTTTGATTGAATAGTCTTAAAGTATTCGTGAATAGTCTGCAAGTATCGTGAATAGTCTTAGTATATCGTGAATAGTAACTTCAGACACCAAAAGATAGAAATTCCACAAAAAAACATCTTCACGCAACCATGAATAGTACTCGTGAATAGTAACTTCGTGAATAGTAACTCATGAATAGTAACTTCGTGAATAGTAACTCATGAATAGTAACCCAGAGCATGAAAAAGTTCCAAATTTGATAAAAGTTGGATCGATATTTGGCGTAATGATATTGAAGAAATAATATCATTTGAAAAAAATAACATCCCTTACCTCGAAGAATCGAGTACTGCCGGAAGGAAAGGTCGGAAGTGATCTTTGAATGAAACTTATCTTGAGCAACAACTCTCAAAGTATCTAAATACTCACAAAATCACTCGATAATATAGAGAGAGAAAGAAAACTTTGTTTACGGTGTGATTTTCAATTCTAACAGCCCTCTATTTATAGGAAAATGTTAGCCGTAGAAAGCGAGACTTGACTGCTACACGATGGCTTTACACGCTACTATTGCCACCCACCACATTTGAAATAAAATTCAGCACATTTTTTCACCAACCACAAGTGGGGCCCACTCAATTCTAGAATTTTCCACCAAAATCAATTATAAACCTAATTTAGAATCAGACACCTCTTAAAATTCACAACAAATCATTCGTGCATTTTAACGGTTCAAAATTTGTGGACATATACTCAACTTATGTATGTATAACATATCCAAAAATTACCACGATCAGCGGTGGGATTAAAAATTATAACCCCATGATATATCTCAAAACCCACGATTTGATTTTAATACCTCGATCAGATAAAATCTTGATAAAACACCTCAACATTAATTCCTTCATTAATAACCACATAAATAAATCCATCATTTATATTCATATAAAATAAATATTTCCTTATCATATGAATCAATAATTAATTATTCACAAATAATATTCTGAGAATCACATTTATAATGACGGTTGTTCCCGGAAAGGGGCTTTCGATAAGGATCTCTCTTCTTTGGTGGTATGATTAGGTGACCAAACCTCTCCTTAGAAGCCAGAACTTTCTAGACATTGCCAATAATGTTATCTAATAATATTATTCAAATAATATGAATTATTGATCGATAATGGGAAATTGTGCGGTGACAATTATTGAACAATGATAATATAAAATATCAATATGACAATTATTGAATCGATAAAATAAAACTATTGAGCGATAACTACTGTAATAATTATTGAGTAGTGCCATCTTACGTAAGGATCGATAATTCAACAATCTTTATGCGTCTGGTGTCTTCTTTGTGCGACCCACGCGTATTACGTATTTTAACCATGGGGTATTCAAGCGATCTTACTTGGTACAACTCTGTAGTTATTTATAACCAACTTATATTTGTCGTTTTCCTCATCAATCGCTTTTAGTTATGGGGCCCACACATGGCATTTTGCTTGTAGTAAATGCGAATATTCCACAAGCGATGCGAATATTCCACGACGAAACGAATATTCCAAGACAAAATGAATATTTTATAACCACTTGCTTATTTTGAAATATTTGCGTATTTAATATAACTATCCACATTAATCAAATCAACCCTTCTTATTTCAAAATAATAAATAAAGGAAATTCCTTTTTATTTAAAAAAAAAAAATTTGAGGTCTTTAAATAAATTAATTGTTTAATTTATTTATTTAAATAAGATTAAATTGTTCTAATTGATTTATTCACAATAGGTTTAATATGGAGAACCTAAAGGGTCACACCATATAAAAGGAAGAATAATTATTTAAGAAGTTAATGACATAATCGTAATAATATGTTATGTATATTTAATTTAATCTATGGTGATAGAATAAATTAAATAGCTTAATATTTATTATTTAATATTTTAGAAATATTAAATATAAATTAATAAAGAGAGTCTTATTAATATTATTACAATTATTATTATTTTAATTTCTAAAAGAGTTTAGGAATTAATTTAATATAAGTGATTCTCATTTATTCCTAATAAGATTAGGAGGTTAAATTAATTAAAAGAGTTTAATTAATTATCACTAATAAGATTAGGGAGCACTAATTAATTAAAAGAATTTAATTAATTAAATAAAACTCAATTCCTTAATTGTTAAGGTGGGTTTGCCCGTATCTATAAATAAGAGGAGTCTTATTATGGGTGGGTATGAGTTGTTGACTTTAACAAAATGCGTAATAATTCCAAGTTGTTGGAAGTATGCCTTTTACATAGAGATAGAAAACTAGGGTTAGCCATAACACCCATCTTCTTGAATTTTATTCTTCCTTGGTGGATCACCTCAGAGGCCAAACACGTGGGTGGCTAACGTTGATCGAAGGAAAGAACCAAACCAGGTGGATTCAAGATTGAGCGAAAGGATTTGGAGGTGAACTTGCGCAGGAAGCTCTCGATCTTGAGGGTATGATTTATTCTTTATCTTTTCGTTTAATTAATAATTGTGCGTAAAGGATGATCCAGGGTATATGGTTTATAAATTTTTAAACTCACGATTTTACCACGTTTCGCATTATTTTTGCAATTTGATTGCGTTATGAATATTACAAACCTGCGGTGGCATGAGCCCGAAACCTTTATCACGAATTATTAATTGTTCTAATTTAATATGTATATTGATATGTGTTTAGAACAATTTAATTGGGCATAATTTTATTATATAAAATTTAAAAAAAAAAAAAAAAAATCGGTAATCCATTTTTTTTCTAGAATACATGTAATCTTGAATAAATGCCATAAAAGTCTTTATTTTTTTTTTTACTTGAGCCACGGTTTTCCAAAGCAATAAAGTAATGATTGCTAATGATTATCTAATGATTATATAATGATTATATATATATATATAGATAAAATAGCGGCGTGATCAATGACTAAAAAAAAAAAAAAAAAAGCATGGAAATGCGTCCACTGATTTTTTTTTGGAACTTAAATCATACATACTAAATATATATATATAATATATTACTTAATATATATATATATATATATATATATATATATATATTCTTAATTATTATATAATTAAAATAAAAAGTTTATTTTAATTTTAAAATAAAAGGTTTATTTTAATATTAAAATATAAAGTTTTATTTTAATTTTAATAATTTTATAATTAAAATAAAAAAATGTTTATTTCAATTTTAAAATTAAATTTCATGCTTAACTAATTAGAGTTGGAATTGGATTCATGATAACTAATTGGAGTTGAAATTGATCTTTCCTTAAATAAAGGAGTTTATTTAGATATGAAATAGGATTTCATATTATTGAAAAAAAAAGAGTTTATTTGTGAATAGGAAAGAAAATCCATCTTTCTTAAATAAAGGAGTTTATTTAAATATGAAATAGGATTTCATATTATTCAAAATAAAAGAGTTTATTTGTGAATAGGAAAAAGAATACACATTTTTCTTAAATAAAGGAGTTTATTTAAATATGAAATAAGATTTCATATTATTCAAAAATAAAGGAGTTTATTTGTGAATAGGAAAAGATAATCAAGTGTTTCCTTTAATATTTTTTTTTTTTTTTACATGGAATTGGATTCCATAATTAATTAAAATAAAGAGTTTATTTTAATAATTTTTTTTTACATGGAATTGGATTCCATAATTAATTAAAATAAAGGAGTTTATTTTGATTAAAAGATTTTGATTAAAATAAAATAGTTTATTTTATTCAAAATAGGATAAATTAAAATAAAATAGTTTTATTTTGATTTAAATTTGGATTAAAAAAAAAAAGTTTATTTTGATTCAAAAATAGATTTTATACTTAACTAAATTTGCCCATTAAATGATATCGATATATATATTAAATGTTTATTATTCATAAGATGAATGTTATTTATTGATCGTATGATGATGTGTATGATAATAAATGGGATTAATTATGAACTATTGACCGATGCGATTGGATTTTATTTTAGTTGGATCGTGAATGTATGGTTTTTTTATTAAATGGGATTACTGCGTGCCTCGTCTTCTACAATTTTTACGAATGTAAATTCTATCTCCTCTATGTACTTCCCTTGGCTAACGATCGAGGTTTCTATTTATTTTAAATAGTTTTGTAATAAGAATAGTTAGAATTAATTTTGAAAAATTGGAGATCGAGGAAGACGAAATGACTTGAAGACCCGTTTGTAATGGAGTAGGGTTTAAATGTAATAGTTATATTTAAATATTATTTCTTGCACTTTACTAGGGTTTGACCTTTTAGTTCACTTGGTGGCTCTAGTGAACCAAACTAGAATAAAAGTCCATAATCAATCAGGGGTAGAATATAGTATTCTATATGTGCATGCTTATACTATATATATTATATATTATGCAAACATCTTGCATTTATTAATATAATAGCGTATTTTATATATATATAATAAATGCAGGCTAAAGAAGATGAGACAAATTAATAACAAACCCCTCAAATTTTTTTATATTAAGTCCTAAGCGTTCAAAGATATTTGGAATATCGAGCGTAAGCGCTTCAACATGATAAAATTAATAGAGTATTAAATATTTAATATGAGTTTGTTGTGTCACCACAAAGAAGTATTAAGTATTTAAGATGTTAATTTATCACATTTGATCTTATAAAGAAAATTGAACAATATTGTTTTGTTGTGTCACCACAAGGATGATATTTTTTTTTTTGAATATATGGAGTGCTAGGTCGGACTTAACTTGGATAATTTTGATTCGGATGTGCCACCCTTGATCAAAATAATCTAAGAGGCAAAAAGAAAAGGAGTTGCATAGTTGATGTAATTGACAAAGTTGTCTACTATTTATTTATATATAGTTTGTTGTGTCACCACGAAAGGCTATATACATTTGAAATGGGATCCTTATTCTCCTTAGCAAATCTTTAATTAGATTTTCTTAGGAACTATATAAGTGAGGTAATATAGTTTGAAGAAAATAGTGGGAGATACCGATTTAAAACAAGACCTAAATTATTTTGGTAATTAATAAAAAGAATGTATGTTAAAATATTGTTAAATACAAATTCATTTCTGAGAATTTTACAATGTCTAAAATTACTATCCTTTGCGAAGCATATTAGATGCTAAATTAACGGGCCAAGATTAAGCGGATTGGTTAAGGATTTTGAGAATAGTTCATGCCATTTGAAAAAGCTATCTTATGTCATGTCCTTTATCCTGCGATGGTTGCGAGAACAATGCCTCGAGGAAAAGATTGTTACTTTTAGAAAGTGGCGAGATGATACTGATTGGCTCGATGCATCATGCTTCGCATCCATGATAACAAGTTTCATAAATCGGCATGAAACTATGGATTCTCTCTTATATTCACGCATCGAAGTAGTTGATGGTGAGGAGAAATGGGGCCCGATAGATATCGAGATATCTAAGGAGCTCTTAGATCTAGAATGACTAATGACACTTCTGATGCAGGACAAAAGTCCTTAACATAATCAATTTGATTGATCAATTAGAATGATGGGTTTTGTCCGTGTATGGAAGTTGGGCGAAGATTTGATCTTGCACTCACTCTCGGACTCCTTTCACAATTGTTGTGAATTTTCATATAAACAAGCTAGATATCGGCCTGTTGATTTTGCTTATAATGAAAAATGTTGAAAAGTCATTTTTTGTGACGATCCCAAAATAGGTCCATTCCATCCAACCCATTACGAGTCGCCAAATACATGTGCAGAAATAACTTACAACTTTATTATCACAACAATAAAGCTGTGAGTTTAAATACAAATATTATCTTACAGACAATATTTATACTCAAATAAATCCTCATCACATTTATTGATGCATTATTTTACAATAATGGTGAGGACTACTAAACAACTCTCTTCGTTCCATACCGGTAGTACTCATTACATTCTAGCTCTCACGAGAAGAAAAATGGAACAACGAGGAAAAGGGTGAGCTCATAGCCCGGTAAAGAATGTTATGACTAAGATAATATCTGACAAATTATCGTTAGTCTCCAACGAGGGAAAAATGCGATAGAATACTGATGAAATGACAAGTTTCGGATCAATATTACGTGAAATAATAATTCATAGAAGGTTACGTAGAGAATGAAATCTACTATAATCTATGAATTTAACGATCCATCATCAATATTTTATCCTGTAACATCAATCGATATTCATCTCGAATCAAATATTCATCTTTTACTTCAAGCCAAAGATATTCATCAATCGGTCGTGTTCATCTCAACACTGTTTCATCTTTGCACTAAAGGCCAAAGATATTCATCGATCGGTCGTGTTCATTTAAACACCTGCTCATCACTTTTCTGGGCCGAAGATATTCTTGAGAAAATCATTCATCTTTTTACTTCTGAGGCCGAAGATATTCAATAATATCATCATTTAAGGCGAGGGATGATGAAAAAATATTTTTAAAAAGCGAATCCGATTGAAACAAAATGTCGAGGATTAAGGATTCATACTTGGTTTTATCCGCGTCCAAAATACCTCAAAAATAATCGTAGTGGTGTAAAATTGATAATGATCAAAACATGGATCTGATCGAAAGCTAGTATCAGAATAGATATTTTAAGGAAAAAGAAAAATTTTCATTTTTTGATTGAATAGTCTTGCCGTATTAGTGAATAAATAGTCTTGTATCGTGAATAATCTTGAGTATCGTGAATAGTAACTCAAACACAAAAGATAGAAATTCCACAAAAAAACATTTTCACGCTTCATGAATAGTACTTTCGTGAATAGTAACTTCGTGAATAGTAACTCATGAATAGTAACTTCGTGAATAGTAACTCATGAATAGTAACCTTGAGCATGAAAAAGTTCCAAATTTGATAAAACTTGGATCAACATTTCGGACATAATGATATTGAAGAAATAATATCATTCTGAAAAAAATAATATCCCTTACCTCAAAGAATCGGTACCTCGGAAGGAAAGGTGGGAAGTGATCTTTGAATGAAACTTATCTTTGACAACAACTCTCAAAGTATCTAAATACTCTAAAATCGGCTCGATAATATAGAGAAAGAGAAAACTTTGTTTTTACGGTGTGATTTCAATTCTAACAGCCCTCTATTTATAGGAAAATGTTAATTGCCAGAGGCGGACTTGACCTGCTTTGCACGATGGCTTTACCCGCTACTATTGCCACCACCACATTTGAAATAAAATTCAGCACATTTTTCACCAACCACAAGTGGGGCCCACTCAATTCTAGAATTTTCCACCAAAATCAATTATAAACCTAATTTAGAATCAGACACCTCTTAAAATTCACAACAAATCATTCGTGCATTTTAACGGTTCAAAATTTGTGGACATATACTCAACTTATATATGTATAACATGTCCAAAAATTACAACGATCAGCAGTGGGATTAAAAATTATAACTCACGCCAATACATCGTAAAAAATCTTGATTTGATTTTTAATACCTCAATCAAATAAAATACAAATAAAACATCTCAAGCATTAATTCCTTCATTAATAACCACATAAATAAATCCATCATTTATATTCATATAAAATAAATATTTCCTTATCATATGAATCAATAATTAATTATTCATAAATAATATTAGAATCACAATTATATGACGGTAGTTCCCCAGGAAAGGGGCTTTCAATAAAATTTTTCTTCTTGTGGCCATGATTAGGTGACCAAACCTCTCCTTAGGCAGAACTTTCTAGACATTGCCAATAATGCTATCTAATAGTATTATTCAAATAATATGAATTATTGATCGATAATGGGAAATCTTGTGCGGTGACAATTATTGAAAGCAATGATAATATAAAATACCAGCGCGGCAACAATTATTGAATCAATAAAATAAAATATTGAGCGATAACTTCACGTGAAAATTATTGAAGTAGTGCCTTCTTAAGTAAGGATCAATAATTCAACAATCTTGTGCAATGCAGGCCAGTGTCTTCTTGTGCAACCACACGCGTATTCACGTATTTTAACCACCGAGTATTCAATGATCTTATTCCATGAATAACTGATCTTAACGGTAATAACTACTGCGTTATTTATAACCACCAAACTTTGTCATTTTCCTCATCCAATCGCTTTCAGTTATGGGGCCCTACATACGGCACATTGGCTTGTGTAAATGCGAATATTCACAAAGCGATCTGAATATTCCCACGACCCAAACGAATATTCCCGACAATGATGAATATTTTATAACCGCTTTGCTTATTTTGAAATATTAGCGTATTTAACCCTTAACTATCCACATTAATCAAATCAACCCTTACTTATTTCAAAATAATAAATAAAGGAAATTCCTTTTTATTTAAAAAATTTGAGGTCTTCTGACCTCCCCTCTTATGAAATTTCGTCCTCGAAATTGGCGTCGCGTACACAGTGTTTGAAAAGATGAGGATACCTCGCTTTCGTTTTCGTTTCCAATTCGAGGTCATTTCCTATAGCATGATTCCTCCACAAAACTTTAACTTGTGGTATGACCTTTCTTGCGTAGGACATGCTCCTTCTATCCAAAATTTTGGTGGTGCCTCCTATACGTTAAGTCTTGACTATCTCGTCCGGGATTCTAACTCTCGATAGCGTGTTTTGGGTAGTCCACATATTTACGTAACATCGATCGTGAAAAGCGTTATGAACCGCGTCGTACTTGGTGGTAAAGCACAGTACATAGGCCACAGTTTCTATTCGATCGAGAATTTCAAATGGATTAATAAATCGAAGGTTTGAGCTTTCCTCACCTCACAGATTCTCGCTTTTAAAATAATGACTTCTTGCGCCTCCTTGCTTGAATTCGCCGGCTCAAATTGTGTGGCTTGAGCGGCTTTAACTTTATCGATTAAAAGTCGATTATACTCGTATATCATCACGTGCTACATTATATCATCACGTGGGTACCTAGGTTTTCATCTCCATCTCTATTATTTGTAAATTATCTGAAATTAGTCTTTGTAATATCATTTTCGTGCTTGTATCACGATCTTACTACTCAACACGTCGACTACCACGTTCGCTTTTCGAGGATGGCATGGTGGAACATGTCTTGAAATGAGTCTCCTCTTGAGTTCTTGAAGCTCTTCCCGTTCCTTGCTCCATTCGAATTTTGTATCTCTGAGTCAATTTGCGATAATGGAATAGCGATTCGAGAATATCCTTCAACGAATCTCTGAGTAATGTGTGACTAAGCCTGAAAGCTACGTATTTAGAGATTCTGCAAGCTTAGGTTGCTCTCAAATTGTGACTCATATCCCAATCTTGGATATACGTCACAATGACACCTATCGATTTACTATCGCTTGCGAATATGGCGTCCCTATGAAATGCGGCTTGGGTGAATTCCACGAAAAGTCCAAGATAAAGGCTCATGTACCAAATTCTATAGTTGAATTTTTAACTCACGAAGTTCAATAGGAGCCATTCGATATGAGATTTTAGAAATGAGTTTTGTCTAGGGTTCAAAGTCGATACAAAATTTAATATCGAGAGCTTTGAGAGTAAACGAGAAATTCTTGAGAAATCGTCGGGAAAATCAATAACAACAAGAATATTATTCAAATCGGCGTGTCTTTATTCAAATCCATAACATGGACTAAGAAAACTTGACATCAAGTAATAAGCGAATGACAATGGCTTGATATGAAAATGTTTGATTACAATGGTTTGATTGCTTGAATTGAATAACAGGTTGCTTAGGAATATGAAAACTAACAACCTTACAAAAGCAATCAATTTGGCATGATGAGTAGTTAACCTTAAAATCACATCAAAAGCAAATATCTCTATAGAAATAAGGTTAACGGAGTAATGTGATAGTGCTGACTTGAATCAAGCGAATTTTTTAAGCAACGGATGTAATGAAAGTTTCTCTATGAGTCTCCATAAATAGGTCAAAGTCTAATTTCTCATAAGTAGTCGAGTTCAAGCGTTGGCCGTAAAGCAAAGAGATAAAAGAATGGGTAGAGCAAAGGTATCTAGTAAAGTATAAACATCGCGAGAATTTATAATTAACTAACGATGCTAACCGTTCGGGTTCCTCGTATTTTGACCGGTCACGACAAGCGCACTTCGAGGAATCGTTGACTTTGACTTTTTACGGGACATCTTTTTAGTCACCGCTTCATTGCACAAGTTTCGATATCGTACAATCTCGGCGATATGTCCTTCTTTTCCACAATTATAAGCGTACCTTAAAGCTGTTGTGGGGCGGTTTGGTGATATCCCTCTTTCCGCATTTGTAACATCACGTAGAGGTGGTCTTTCTCCTCCTTGGAACCGGTTGCTACTTATTTGCAGCGTCTTCGCATAGTCGTTGTTGAATCTCCTCTTTTTAAAATCTCCTCTGGACTAAACTTCTTACATTTTCCTAGTACGATTACCACGGGGTGGTTCAGCGCCTGTCCAAGTATTCTTCTTTCTCCTTTGGTTATCGTTATTACGATGTATTTGCTTATCTTTGGTATGATCTGGTTATGGTCCCTCGGTTGAGCGTCTTTCGTTATCTCAAGCTTTCTAACAATTTGAATACAATTTTAACTTATCTGAATAGAGAAAATTTATGAGAAATGAGATCTTGGCGTATCTTAGGGTTCAAACCTCTCGGAAACATCCGGCGTCATCGTTCCTCATTCTCCACAAATGAGGTGCAAACACTGGATAACTCATTAAACCGCCTCGTCTTTGGGACACCGTCATGTTATTACACTCTCGATCTAATAAACTCCACTTCCTTACGTATAATGAACACTTTCGGGAAGTACTTGTCATTGAGCT